>SJYV01029391.1:992209-1029988 GCA_006410875.1 Neotragus pygmaeus
GGAGGGGGGGGGGGGGGCAAAGAGGCTCCAGCCTGATGCTGCTCTGCAGCAGAGCAGCAACACATAACTTTCTTTAAAAGAAAAAACAGAGGGGAAACAAAAGATAAGCCAACACAGTGGAGAGGGACAAGCACGAGAAGACTGGATTCTCTCCGGCCTCTTTATTGCTCACCCTGATGGCTGCAGCAGTCATGCAAAGGCTGTTAATAAATCTGAGAACCGTGCCGGTGAAGGAAAATGAAAAGGACAAGAAAGGAAGCAGCGATGGCATGCAATAGCTGGTGACATATAAAAAGGCACTCCATTCCCTGCAGCCCTGACAAGCATGCCAAGTGGCCCAGGAACTCCCTGAATGCAGAGCTCCTTGTCTCAGTATCACAGATGAGCCTACCACCTGTCAATGGCCTCAAACCCATCCTTCAAGGCCCTCCGAAGACCCCACGAACACACGCCTTGTGTCACTCCCACCTGGCAAACAGCATCCCTCCCCCATCTCATCTGAAATGCACTGGTAACTTTTATCTGACACTGACTTAGACCACATCTGGGGAGATGAATATATACATCCAACCACTTCCCCGGTGGCTCTGCCTATGATGCGGGAGACCCAAGTTCATTCCCTGGGTCAGGAAGATCTCCTGGAGAAAAGACTGGCCACCCACTCCGATATTCTTGCCTGGAAAATTCCATGGACAGAGAATCCTGGCGAGCTACACAGTCCACATGATCGCAGAGTCGGACACAACTGAGCAACCTTCACTTTCACAGAGAGGTCGGAACAAACAAACATGTCTAAAGACAAAAGAGAATTCTTTTTTCTAAGTTTTACATTGATTTTGAAGGGGGAAAAAATAATGCTACACCCCTTTACCTCTGGACAGTTTAGGGAGCACCCACGATGACAGTTTTCTGCAGATCTGTGAGAGATGGATTTCATTTCTCTGTCCAATTGAATATGCCATGAACTATGCTGACAGGATGCTTTTTCAGACACAGCTGAGTCTCAATACCACCCCGCCCTGGTTAGAGAAGTGAAGGAAAGCTCCACGCCATGGTTAGAACTCACCATCTAACAGGCTATACAAAGGAAGGTGCAGCTGAGTATTGCTGGAGGTCAAGGTCTAAATGGACCCTCTGGCACAGGAGCTCCAAGTGATCTGTCCCCTTACACTGATCTGTTAGCTTTTCACTGATTAATAATAATGGCAGTAACTGGCTCTGACCACGCGCTGAGCACCATACTCCCCTCCTTGACTGGTCCTATGCAACTCCAAGAGGCAAGCATGCTCATCACAGTCTGTGTTCTCCAGACATGAGAGTGGAGGCTCTGCAATCTGTCCCTGGTGGCTCAGCTGATAAGAGGCAGCATCAAGGCTCACACCCAGGTTTGGCTGACCCAAATTCACTTTTCACCACGCCCTGTACTACCTCATCAGGCAACCTCAAGCCTCACACACACGTGGAGTGAGATCAACCACTGATCCCTCCTCTGAAGCTTCAAAGCCCACTTCGGTCTGCCAAGGATTCAGGCTGAAGGAAGTTCTAAAACTGTGGCTGATGGCCAAGAGTCATTTCCGCCTCACTTCCCGGTGTGGTGGGGGGGCGGTGGGGGGCAGGGATAACCTGTGACCTGCAGGTCTGGAGGTAAGAAACGCTCCCTTTTCAGCTCCTGCATGCAGGGCCTTCTCTGCCCGAGTCCTTCCCAGATGCAGGCAAGCCAGGCTAATTTCAAAACAAGCTTGCCTCCCTGCAAAGTGCACAGAGGTTGCCAGTGGCCTTCTGCTGGCAATGGATAGTTAGCATCCTTGGTCTTCCATCAATCAGAGGGTAAATTAAAAAAAAAAAAAATCAAATAACAAACAAGAACACAACCCTAACCTTCCTTGACAAAGCATAGTGCATCTCACTTATATTAATACCCTTTGTGGGCACCAAAGATTACACACATGATTAGTCACTCAGTCATGTCCAATTCTTTGTGACCCCATGGACTGTAGCCTGCCAGGCTCCTCTGTCCATGAGATTTCCCAGTCAAGAATCCTGAAGTGAGTTGCCATTTCCTCCTCCAGAGGATCTCCCCAACCCAGGGATCGAACCCTTGTCTCCTGCATCACAGGCAGATTCTTTACCGCAGAACTATCAGGGAAGCCCCATCAAAGATTATATTAAGCATACAATAGTTATTCCCCCATGTGAGAGAACTTGCATTTCTTTAAGGAAGGGGCACTGTTCAATCCAATGGAATCAATCCATAATTGTAATATTTCAGGGATTAGAAAGGCTATTTCTTTTGGTTGGGGGAACTCCACGGAGTCCCTCATATCCCATCTCCTAGCAACTGCCAGTTCTGACTGTGCCTAATGCTTGTCCTGCCTTCATATGAGTAGAGGAAGCACTTTGACTACTAGCTACATATGTAAAACAAACAAGTCTGCAGGTATCAGCTCTCAGCTACAGGCCAGGGAAAATCTACACTGAGCTGAAAGCCAAGGAGAAGACACAATGATCAAGGGATTCATTAAATGTCTACTGGGGGTCCAGCCCTACAACCATGAACCTCCTTCCCAGTCAGGTCCTTGTTATCTCCCTAGCTGCACGGAAGGGGCATGTGTGCGAGCGTAGAGAATGGAATCTATGACCGCCAGTCCTTTATACACGCTCTGCCTAAAGAGAGGGGGACCAAGATACGTCAGCACACAAGTCAACTGACAATTTGAGAGTTTCACATGTTGTTGGACAGAAAGAATTTTCCACACTTGAGAGACAGCCAAAGCCCTTTCTTAAGTAAATGGCCACCTATTTTAAAGCAGCACTTCCTCTGGCCTGGAAATCACACAGACAGAGGAACCTGGTGGGCTACAGTCGATGGGGTTGCAGAGTCGGACACAACCCAGCGACCAAACAGCAACAGTGCTCACTGTTAACAGCCTATGAAAAATTACACTTTAAATCTTAAAACAAGTCACATCAGTTGCTTCAAAGAACCTTAATGCAAGAGGACAGCAATTTCTAAGACAAAACTTCTGCCTTGCAAGATTTAAGAAATGAAAATAAGTAAAAGTGAAGAAATACACAATCCCGAACATTTCTCCCACTGATTACATTAGCTCATGGCCTTGCTGGAAGAGAAGCACCTGCTAATAACCCCGAGTGCCTTCCTACTCTGCCCAAATCACCCTCCACTCACTGGGGGGGAGGGGGAGTGTGTCGGGGGGGGGTGTCTTTGCACCACATTAAGAAGCAGTGCTCTGGGATGACCCTGAGGGATGGAATGGGATGGGCAGGGAGGTGGGAGGGGGTTTCAGGATGGGGGACACATGTACACCCATGGCTGATTCATGTCAGTGTATGGCAAAAACCACTACAATATTGTAAAGTAATTAGCCCCCAATTAAAATAAATTAATTAATTAAACAAAACAAAACAAAAACGGCAGTGCTTCCTGTAAGCTCTATGCGAGTATGGAAATCAACAGAATACTATTCAGTTTTCCTAGGATTTTTTTTCCCCAAAGCTCAAGATTACTTTCGGGGGCCAAAGGGAAGAGAGAAAAATTCTCTAAGGGATTCCCAGGCCACAAATTCCCAAGTATGCTCTCTGGTCACAGTGAAACGGTTCAGCAGGACCAGAAAACAAATCAGCTGAATTTTACATGATCCCAAAACCATCAGAGAACAAAAGGCCTGCAGGAAGTGAATGAGCTGCCCCAGCACATCCTTTCAATACTTCTGCCATCAGCATTTTGCAATATGTCTCTTTACTGTCCTAAGTCACACATGGGTTTTGTCTTGGGTGACAACTGTGGGCAGTGGAAGCTCAAAGGTTGTTAACCCCCCAGGAGGGTGGGAGGTGGAATTTCCAAGTAATCACTAATTCAGAGGATCACAAGGCACTGACCCAGCTCCATCCCATTTCACCTTTTAACTTTAAATTTCAAAATGACATTTTATTGCCACCCAGAAAACTCTCCTCTCAGAGCACCAATGCTTTAGAACTAATAGGCTGTAAGTATACCCTCTGTACTTAAATCTGTAAGCGTCTACCACCCACCTAGTGCCAACCCCTGTCGTAAGTGTCCAAATGTCCAAATTCATTTCAGAGGTCAGTCCACCTTGCTCCAAAGTGGCAGCTTTTAAAAAGCTATCCCAAATAATAGAATCAAGCAAGTAACTGCATCAACCAAAACAGAGGGCTCTGAGGTAGAAAATTCAAGCAAGGACAACGGCACTTAACATACAACTTAACAGAACAAAAGTCTCACTAATTCATCCTAATTGGAAGAAGGGTCAGGATGACAATTTTAAAAAATTAACAAATGCACTTTGAAAGAAATGCTGACTTTATTATCTCTAAGGATATAAAGGAAAAAAGATCTCTGCTGTATGTGTGTGGAAATCTTGCAAGAGACTTAAAAATGAATTTTCTTTCATAATTAGTGTACTTGTTACTTGAATATAAATAACTACCCTGAATAGTGGGGATAAGTACTAATGCACTGACTTGACCCCACAAAACAGAATGGCCATTTTCTCACGTGGTTTTATAAATCCTCTCCAATCCACGGTGTCCAAAGGTTAATTTCAGATTAACATGACTAGATTAGGAAACTATAATAGTTAGTGAAGTCAACATTTAAGGGATTTTATTAAGGAGGAGAAAATACTAAGTGTCTTCTTTCTTCATGAAAATAGAAAGAAATCTGTTTTTCTAAAAAACAGAAAAAATTTTTCTGGGTGCTTCACATAACTGGGGGACAATGCAAGAGCAGATAGGGCCCCAAAAATATCTCCTCACGCTCTAAATGCTGCTGGTTCTTTGCCATTCGGGTTCTGGAACTAGACAGCACATGGCTCCGATTCAATCTTTACCCGAGGCCATGCTCTTCCTTACTCTGACAGCTGATAACGCAGAGGAATTAAACATCCCTTTAAAATGCTGGCAGGTGCTTCTGAAGTTGAAAGATTAGAATTTCCAGAATCACAATCCCTCCCAAACTAATAGGAATCCTTAACTTGTTTGATATCTTGTGGGGAGTTGTGGGTCTCTTACACTGACCCTCATGGTTAACCAATGTGAACTGGGGAAGTTATTTAAACTCATTAAGCCTCCTTTTCCACATCTATAAAATGGGTATAAGAATAATAACAGCCAGTCTTACATGAGGCTGCAGTGAGATATAAATGAACACATGGAAAGCATTCACAACAGAACCTGGCATATAGTAACCACTCAACAAATCACCATCCTCATCTTCTGACTTGGCTTTCAATGTCATTTCCAGCACCATAAACTTAATGTGGTCCTGTCATCTTCCTCCACATTCTGATGCCCAGACACCAAAACCACCACCACTGTCCACTCCAGGAAAAGGGGTGCCTGCTTTTTCAATGATTCCCCCTTCTGCCATATCTGCTGTTCTGAGATGCAGTAGCATCCACCAAAACCCACATGCACCTTTGCTGGAGAAGTATTCATTTTCTAGCTGCTCTATATTGATGTGTTTACCGTGAACAAAGATATGAGAGGGAGGGGGAATAAATGAGAAGCAGTTCAAGCAGGTTATTTTTCTAGCCATCGAACATGTTATCTGCATGCAGCAAAGGACGGTGTTATCCAAATATTATGCAAAGGGCCAGGGCAACACCTCAGTAAACATTCTATCTGTGTGTGTGTCTGAAATGATAAAAAGTGTCTCAAAGTGGAAACAATTTCAAATGCACTCTTCCTCCTTTCATCAGATCCTACCATCAGTATGCCAACTTGCTAATTGATTCCCAAGGGAATAAATTAAGGTCAGCCCCCCCCCGACCCCCATACACACACCTGGAAGGTACCTCCTAATAGGCAGGTCTCTTAGTCACAGTGGGCTGCTGTAACAAAATCCTATAGACTGAGTAACGTAAACAACAAACAGGTGTCTCTCTCTGTCCTGCAGCTAAGAAGTCCAAGATCAAGGTGCTGACGGATTACCAGGTGCCTGGTAAGATCCTGGTTTGCTGACGGCTGTCTTCTTCCTGAAACCTCACTTGAGACAGAGAGAAATGACCATGCTCTGGTCTCTCTTCCTCTTTTTTTTTTTTTTGATTATAAGTTTTATCAATTTATTTATTAGTAGTATTTTTGGCGTGGTGGCTCAGATGGTCAAGAATCTGCCGGCAATGCGGGGGACCTGGGTTCCAAATCCTGGGTTGGGAAGATCCCCTGGAGAAGGGAAGTGCTTGCTACCCACTCCAGTATTCTGGCATGGAGAATTCCACGGACAAAGGAGACCAGCAGGCGACAGTCCCTGGGGTCACAAAGAGTGGGGCAGGACATGACTGAGCGACTTCCACTTTTGGCTGTGCCTGGGCGTCACTGCTGTGTGACGGCTTTCTCCAGCTGCAGTGAGCGAGCGCTACTCTCTGCTGCGGTCCGTGGGCTTCTCTTGTTGCAGAGCATGGACTCAAGGGTTACGTGAGCTTCAGCAGTTTTGGAACAAGGGTCTAGTTGCCTTGTGGCCTATGGGATCTTCCCAGAACAGGGATCGAACCCATGTTCCTGGCACTGGCAGGTGGATTCTTAACCGCTGGACCACCAGGAAAGTCCCTCTCCTCTTTTTAAGGCACTAATCCCATCCTGAGGACCCTGCCCTTACAATCCTATCTAAACCTGATCCCTCTCGAAGACTTCCTCTCCAAATACAGTCATGTTGGCCATTAGGGCTTCAACATATGGATTCGAGGGGTTGGGGGAAGGACAAACATTCACTCCATAGCAGTGAGAGTAAATGGAAAATTCAAAATATAATTTTAGAAGCAAGGTTATCCACGTGAAAAGTGACAGTGTGACAAGAGGGCACGGCTCCTCGACCTTTTCCCAACGTTCAGTGGCTTTTGGTCTCAGTCACACCCTGTGACTCTCACCTGAGGCAGCGGAGGTGCCCTGAAGAAAAAGAAAGCAGCACGTGAAGGCTTCTGGCTTCTGGATAATGCTCCTCCCTCCCTGATGGAATTCCTCAAGGAGACGATCTTGGTTGCAAACAGTAACGGGTTTAAAGGTCACTTATATAAGGTTCCAAAACTGACTGGCTACCCCATTAGGGAGNCCCCCCCCCGACCCCCATACACACACCTGGAAGGTACCTCCTAATAGGCAGGTCTCTTAGTCACAGTGGGCTGCTGTAACAAAATCCTATAGACTGAGTAACGTAAACAACAAACAGGTGTCTCTCTCTGTCCTGCAGCTAAGAAGTCCAAGATCAAGGTGCTGACGGATTACCAGGTGCCTGGTAAGATCCTGGTTTGCTGACGGCTGTCTTCTTCCTGAAACCTCACTTGAGACAGAGAGAAATGACCATGCTCTGGTCTCTCTTCCTCTTTTTTTTTTTTTTGATTATAAGTTTTATCAATTTATTTATTAGTAGTATTTTTGGCGTGGTGGCTCAGATGGTCAAGAATCTGCCGGCAATGCGGGGGACCTGGGTTCCAAATCCTGGGTTGGGAAGATCCCCTGGAGAAGGGAAGTGCTTGCTACCCACTCCAGTATTCTGGCATGGAGAATTCCACGGACAAAGGAGACCAGCAGGCGACAGTCCCTGGGGTCACAAAGAGTGGGGCAGGACATGACTGAGCGACTTCCACTTTTGGCTGTGCCTGGGCGTCACTGCTGTGTGACGGCTTTCTCCAGCTGCAGTGAGCGAGCGCTACTCTCTGCTGCGGTCCGTGGGCTTCTCTTGTTGCAGAGCATGGACTCAAGGGTTACGTGAGCTTCAGCAGTTTTGGAACAAGGGTCTAGTTGCCTTGTGGCCTATGGGATCTTCCCAGAACAGGGATCGAACCCATGTTCCTGGCACTGGCAGGTGGATTCTTAACCGCTGGACCACCAGGAAAGTCCCTCTCCTCTTTTTAAGGCACTAATCCCATCCTGAGGACCCTGCCCTTACAATCCTATCTAAACCTGATCCCTCTCGAAGACTTCCTCTCCAAATACAGTCATGTTGGCCATTAGGGCTTCAACATATGGATTCGAGGGGTTGGGGGAAGGACAAACATTCACTCCATAGCAGTGAGAGTAAATGGAAAATTCAAAATATAATTTTAGAAGCAAGGTTATCCACGTGAAAAGTGACAGTGTGACAAGAGGGCACGGCTCCTCGACCTTTTCCCAACGTTCAGTGGCTTTTGGTCTCAGTCACACCCTGTGACTCTCACCTGAGGCAGCGGAGGTGCCCTGAAGAAAAAGAAAGCAGCACGTGAAGGCTTCTGGCTTCTGGATAATGCTCCTCCCTCCCTGATGGAATTCCTCAAGGAGACGATCTTGGTTGCAAACAGTAACGGGTTTAAAGGTCACTTATATAAGGTTCCAAAACTGACTGGCTACCCCATTAGGGAGTCACACATAAAAGTCACAGAAATAATCAGAGGGCAGAGATAGAAGTGAAGTTCTAATAATGCTCTTTCCCCGTTTAATCCCTACCACAGTCCCCTGCTATTTGAAGAAAGAAATTGTTTTTTCTTCTTTGGCACCAAAGCACTAAAAAAAAAATAATAATGTTACTATTGATGCCTGCAACTAACAGGGTTACCTTGAAGAAACCCATCTAATTTTTGTGATCCTCAGTTTTCTTATTCATACAAAGAAGAGAGCGTTACATCTTGGATTGTTTGAAGATAAAGAGATGATGAACAGCAGTGAGCACAGGAGGACGCTCACTAAGGTGAGTTCTGGGAGAACCTTCTCTCCAGGCTGTTTCCGAGGCCCTGATACTCACTCGGAGCATGCACTTCCAGAGTCAGCACTCATAGAGCAGACCGGCTTCCAGAGGGATGGGGGCTATGGTGGACTCAATCCCAAAGCTGGCCTGTTGCTGCTACTGCCCTTCGGCTGACTTCCCAGTTCTGCACTCACCTTCTTAGTGATCACACCTGGTGGCTCAGACGTGCGCCAGATTCAGGTAAAGAATCTGCCTGCAGTGCAGGAGACCTGGGTTTGATCCTTGAGTCAGGAAGATCTCCTGGAGAAAGGAACAGCACCCCGCTCCAGTACTCTTGCCTGGAAAATCCCATGGACAGAGGAGCCTGGCAGGCTACAGTCCATGGTGTCGCAAAGAGTCAGACATGGCCGGGCGATGACCACTTTGACTTTCTTAGTATTGCTGGGGTAGGTGTGCCACAGGACACAATTCTCACTGCCGAAGACCCAGAGGAAAGAGCCGCATCAACCACCACGGCACACCTTAGCCCAAGGCTTTGATTCTCACTTGTTTGGTGTCTGAGATGTTTTGCTTTTGCCAAAGCAAAAGTATATGTGCAAGTTAAGACAGGCCTGACATTTAGCTCATGTGTCGTCAGCAGAAGCTGCCCTGGAACACTTGTTAATGTGGAGCAGAAGGAAAGTTGACAGAGTGCAGGGGAGGGAGTGTTCATTAGATCTTTCCTATGCTTAGTTTGCCTGATGGATATTTTTTGTATTTACTGTATCTCATAGAAACCAATTTTATTTGCTGATTCTGGGATTCCCTCCATCTTGCATAAATTAATTGTACATGTTGAATAAATGAGTGAATTATGACACGGACAAAATAAAGTACATGTGTTAACTCCTGGCATGGCAGCCTAAAGAAGCTTGCGTGCATTGAGTGTGTCTGGCTTCAGGTTTCTTGGCTTCTGATTTATGTGTTCACAAAAGCCTGTACCTGAACTAGGTAGGAGCTTAACCAGACACATCTTAACCCTGACACAAGGACCATGTAACTTTTGGGATGCTGTCAAATGGTGGGCAGAGAAGGATGATAGGAGATAAATATCTACATAGATAGACAAAATATATAAATACATATATACATACATGTATACATACATGTATATATGTATGTACATGTATAAATATATAAATATATATATATACACATATACAATATGTGTATATATATATCTTGTTTTTCTCACTGATTCTTAAAACTTGAAAAGACAGAGATCTCTCAGTCTGCTATCTCACATGACAGATTGAGCTTCAGAAGGTCAAAGGTCTGATCAGGATGAAGAAGCAGACTGAAAGCAAGAACCCAAATCTTTTTCCTGCCTACAGGTCTCCCCACCCCACTACCAGAGGATGGCTGAACAAGGAGAAGGAGAGAAGTGTGAAAGAAGCATCTTCTCTTCTCAAAAGAAGATTCATCCCGGGATCTGCAGTAGTGCTGCCTGGGAGAGAAGGATTCTATAAGCCCCTCCTGCAGGACAGAGCCACCTCCTGCCGAGTCATCCCCCAGCCACAGAACGCCCCGCTCTAAGCCCCAGCCCCGAGAACCAATGACATCACAATTGGATGGCGCAGCTCACACTCAAGCCAGAGTCCTTGGGACCTCTCTGGCCCGAGCAGCAGCCCCGCAGGGCCATGGAGGGTGATGTGTATTCTTCGCTGCTCCTAGCATCTCCGCTCATTTGGTAGCCACTCAATGGGGACCGGCTGTCAGCAATTTCCTTCCTCCAACAGCTGGGAGATGGTTTTCTGCAGTTAGCTGCCATTTGTTTCAATTATGCGTATTAATCATAGCCTTCGCCCTGATGGTATTCTTCAGGAAAAGAAAAACACCGGGGCTTTTGTTTTATAACCAAGCTGCTTCCTCACTCAGAACAGACTTCAGCAGCGGCAAGAGGAAGGGACAATGACGGGTCAGAGGCGCTTCGGTGCAAGGGCAGCAGTGTGTGCAGGTGGCGGGGGAAGGGGCGGTTATCCAGCCCACTGAAGCAGGGAGGAGGGTACGCAACTCGGGGGCTGGGACATTCTAACACCATCTGCACAAAGAAAGCCCAGCCATGGGGTCTGTCAGGAGACATGCTTACCACTTGCTCTTTCATTACACACTAGTTCATGTGCTCAGAGGTGTATTAAGCCCCCACTATGTGCCCAGCTACAGGCTCCGCCAGGAACCCTCAGTCGTGTTTTCAGCAAGAACAAAACCAGAGGGAATCAGGAATCATTTCAGAGGCAGAGCGGCACCATCTTGCACCACTGTTGCCCATCTGTGCCTTCTTGGGTCCATCATCCCCTCCCTATTTAACAAATATGTCTAGTGGTCTGGCTCTGAGGAAGGCAGTGAGCCATGGGCTGAACGGTCACTGGTAAAACACGTTTCCCTGGACCTGGTCCTCAGCAACCTTGCAGTCAGGTGAAGGAAAGTGAAGTTGCTCAATGGTGTCCAACTCTTTGCAACCCCATGGACTGTAGCCTACGAGGCTCCTCCATCCATGCAATTTTCCAGGCAAGAGTAACTGGAGTGGGTTGTTACTTCCTTGTCCAGGGGATCTTCCTGACACAGGGATCAAACCCAGGCCTCCCGCATTGCAGGCAGACGCTTTACCATCTGAACCACCAGGGAAGCAACCTTGTCCTCAGCAACCCTGCAGGCAGAGGGGGAAACCACCCTCAAACAGAGAGGACCACAGGCAGACATAACTGTGAGTGATGTCCAGCTCAACAAGATCAGGCTGGGATACAAAGAGCAAGTGAGCGGGGCTGTTTGAGACTGAAGCTGCAGGGATGCCCTCTTGATGAAGCAGAATTAAAAGCGGAGTCTGCAAATGACCACAAGTTAGTCACGGGGAGGGTGGGGAGAGACTCGTGAGGGCAGAAGAGAACCTGATGAGCCTGAAATCTACTGGCACCGACGGATCAGCGTGAATGGAGGACAGCACGGGATGAGGCTGCAGAGGCGGTCACATGCTAGAGCACAGAGGGCTCTGCAAACCGAGTCACAAAGCTTGGACTTCATTCTAAAAAAAAAAAGGAACCAGGAAAGGCTTTTAAACTTACAGTGATATGGTATGATTTATATTTTAAAAAGGCACCCTGACATTTATGTAAACAATCAACCGGAGGGGCTAAGCGTGAAGCAAGGAGACTGTTGCTAGGCTTCCACAAATGCCCAGGTGACAAGATGATGGTGGCCGAGAAGCGGGCAGTGGCAGTGGAGAAGGACACGTGTGCGTGGGTCTGAGTTTGCATTGACGGATAAAATCAGCATCTGTTCCATCTCTTTGCGCCCTTTATTGTCCTTCCTCTTAACAAAGGATCGAAGAGTAGCTGCCTTGTCAATCCTATAGGGTTACAGTGGGGACCCAATGAGATACATGTGTAATGTTTTACAGGTGAGGTATGGTTATCTTTGCAGTGGTGTGACCGCCATGATATTATCTAATTCCAGCTGGTTCAAAATTTCAACTCGTAAGAGAAAGCCAGACTAACCTACGCAGGGCAGTAGGAGAAGTGTCCGTACTTACTGTGTGATCTGCCTCTGAACCTCATGGAAGTGGGTACAGGCATGTCCACGGGCACACCCAACGCTCTGCTCTCCCTGGACCCACATCCCTCAGTGGAATAAACTGGGCACTGAAGGAGGTTCAGACACGCTGCAAGGCCCCTAGAGTTCCATTAGCTGTGGAGCCCCCATTAAGACTATTATTACAAACTGTGCCCTAAACAGCATCATAAGGGCCCACAAGAGTTCCTTCAGTATCCAGCTCACTATGAGAGAGAGCCTTGGGCAAAACTGACCCATAAAATTGCCACTTAGCATGACCCTATAGTCTTTAATAATTCCCAGAAACAAAACAATGCCTCAAGAGAACAACAAAGTCTGAGTGTTAAATCCATCTTCCGTGGGGTGAGACAGTTGTGTCTGTATACAAGGCAAAACCTCACTTGGTGGATTCTGTGGATGATAGATTAAACCTTTAAAAGCCCAGAGATTTCAAATGGTTGATATTTTTAAAGAAATATCGTTAAAACATATTGTATGTTTTCCCTGTGTTCGAAAATAGAGTATATTGGACATAATTTGCTTAACTGAAAAAAACTGTTGTTAGAGTATCATTGTGTTTCTGCCACTATCCCTCTAAACTTCATTGAATAAATCATCTATCTTCTCATATGTAAAACAGGCTCTTTAATGAGATCAGGGATTTGCAAAATTTTCGTGGCGAGGAACCAAATCTGGTTTTCTTTGCTTGTCCTTAAATTCCCAATCAATCCAGACCAGGACATGGGAACAGCAAAAAACTAGTAGCTCATGCCACGTGTGACTCATCAAGTGAGTTTTAAAACACTGACTGGTTGATACCCTGTTCAGCAAAACTAGTCCACTGAGCTGGAGGTGCCCCAACATGGAGCAACTATCAAAGAGCCTCAACGGCTCCTCTCAGCTTCCATATTTTATTCTTGTAGATAAGTAATAAAGAGCCATGGACAGCATGGATCTGTAGGAAACACCCTGAGTAGCCCAGAGTTGAATGATGTCTAAGGTCCATTCAAACCAAAGAGTCTAGGATTTCAGGATCTTGATGATCATCAGATATTTCACTGATGCTTTAATGAAGCTTCTAAGAAATGCTGGTTCCCTAAGAAATGTTGAGTCCTCTGAGATTTCTGAGTGTGCTTCTCTGGTTTAAGAGTACATTCGATTTTCCTGTTCTCTAGATGCTCTTGCTTAAGCCCAACAGACCTGGTCCCCTGGGCCAGCATCCTAAATCCTGAATCTGTTAGGATTTCCTTCCCTGGCCTCCCCCAGGGCACTTCCGTCCCTGCTGTTGCCCTCCTAGCTGACAGCAGGTTTGACTTCTTCCAACATTCTCCACTAACACTATTTGCTGTCCCAGTCCAGCTCTTGGCTCTTCTGCCTGATATAAAAACTAAGTCCTAATACATTTGAGTCAGCACTAATGAGGTGGATAAACCTAGAGCCTGTTATACAGAGTGAAGCAAGTCAGAAAGAGAAAAACAAACATGATATATTAATGCATATATGTGGAATTTAGAAAGATGGTACTCATGAGAGACTCTGCAGGGCAGCAGTGGAGATGTAGACATAGCGAACAGACTCTGGACACTGGGGGAAGGAGACAGCGGAATGAACTGAGTAGCATGGAAACATACGTTACCGTATGTAAAACAGATAGTCAATGGGAATTTGCTGTATGACGTGGGGAGCTCAAATCAGATGCTCTGGGACAACCTAGAGGGGTATGATGGGATGGGAGGCGGGAGGAGGTTTAAAAGAGAGGGGACATATCCTTGATGTATGGCACAAATCAACATGATACTGTAAAGTAGTTATCTGCCAATTAAATTTTAAAAAACAAACAAAAAAAACTATGTCCCAAAACTCTGGCTAACTCCAGGTCTTTCCTATGGAAAGAAAGCACACGGACCATAAAATAACTCTCCCTCTGGTTTAACGACTGTGTCCCCTTATCTCTTGCTAACTTTAGATTCACGATTGTCTTGAAGTTCCAAATTTCAATAGCTAGATAAGAGGCTTATTATTCTCACATTCCTTTGAATGATGAACAAAAAAATCAGATAATGGAGCAATTTCTGAACACTCTTCTAAATGTTAAAATCTCATTTTAAAATTTATTAAAGTGATAAAACATTTACAAATATTTCTCAATCCCCAAGGCACTCTTCTTATGAACCAGCCATGTTTGCTTTTTAAGAAGAAATTACGCGACTGGAATAGTATAAACACTGAATAAATGTGTTTTCTATTGTTAGATTATACCACCCTTAGATGAAGGACGGCAGTAAATCCATTTAACAACTTCAAACAGTCAAGCAAATTAAAGGGGGCAGAGAGACAAGAGAGCAAGGGGGGTGGTTAGCAAAGCAGGTCTTCAGCCACAGAACTGCTCTACATGCAGGGAGGACTTGGCCTGAGAGGCTGCAGAAGTGGAAAAACCTCTGGCTCCTATCGGTTCTAACAGTCCATGATTGCATGTTACGACATGAAGTTTCCATCCACAGATTCTATCTCTAAGGAGATTCTATCTCACAGGAAAATAACTACACAGGCACTGAAACGAAGTAGCAGCAACTTAGGACTGTCATAATTTTAGTAGCCTGGTTTCCTTAGCTTCCTTACCACCTAGAAAGCATTTTGCCAGAGGCCTATTTGAGTTTCCGTAGCTAAAAATGGGTATGCCTGCCAGAGATGAGAAACTGCAGGAAGAGATTCAGTGTGCAGGAATTTTTTAAAAAAAAAAAAAAAAAAAAAAATCATAGAATAGGAACAATACACAACAGCAACCGTTGAGTGACAGACAGGCTGAAAAATCCAAAACCTCCAGAGCGTAACTTTTCCAAAGCTACAGACTAGGCAAGTGGCACAGCAAAGACATCGGTACGGCCAAAGCCAGACGGATGAGCCACTGCACCGTATCACCTTGTCCATGTAAAGTTTTGCATCCATTTTTAAAGAGTTTAGATGCCCTAGGTTAAAAACCTCTGCTGTGAAATACAAGCATTGCTCTCTATCAGCACAAAGCACTCTTTCCTAGGATTCAAAAGCCACTATATTATTTACACCATGCCTCCTCTAGATGCCCAGACATTTTATGTTATTCAGTTCTCTCCTCAGTCACAATTACCAGAAACAAAAACATAATTGGAATATCCATTCTTATTTTATTTGTAAACCTTTCAAGACCAAATGAACTCCGGAACTTGATTCCAGATCTCTCTACACTTTGAAGTTCAAGACAAGATAGACGCTGTATGCAGGTGTAAGAAAGAAATCTTAAGCAATAGCAACAGCTTAGAGGAAGATTCCAAGCCCATCAGCCATGCCCCTTGTTTCTCAATGTACCATGTGGTCTTCCGGCAAAAGGGCAAGCTGACACCCACAAAATGCCCCCACTTTCAACTCAAAGAGTTCACTGTGTCCCTTCTGTGTGCCAAGATTACAAGATTACATAATGATGCAATGACAGGTAATGAGCGGATAGAGGTACACTGGATTTTAGAAAATTAAAACAAAGACAAACATGATCCACATTTATTACAACTCAAGGCCAACTGGCAGGCAGGCAAGATCTGCAAGAGGCTTTTAAACTAAAGATCTAAAGACTGTCCTTCTACATCCCAATGCCTGGGGACCTTGTTCTGGGACTGAGGATAATTTAGTTAGAAACAAAACCCCGCTAACCTGAGTAGGGATTGGTAACTCTAAAGTTTCCAGTTAGTAAACAGGAAAGAACCCTCTTTAGGGTCCAAGCAATCTGGGTTGAAGTGAAGGTCCTGACATTTACTTGCTTATCCGACCTCATGCAAATCATTCAACTTCTCTGAGCCCTTTTTGAAAAAATCTGGAAAATAAATATCAGCACCCAAGTCCTATTCATCTCACATGGTTGTCTCATCTTCCAAATGAAAAAAGAAAAGGTATTTGAAAATGCTTTGTAACTCATTATGCAAATAATTGATCTGTCTATTGTATACTATGCTTTCATATACACTCATAAGTGATTCAGAGGGGGAAGAAAAGAGGGAGGGACGATGGAAAGAAGAAGTACAAAAAGAGAAGCTACAGGAGAGAGGAGGACTGGGAAAGAACTGAAGGAGAGAGAGAAAAAACCTCTGCCATGGGAAAGGAGAAATGAAAAGAAGGGAAGTCAGGAGAAATCTGTGCCGGTACAGTAACAAATAAATCCCCCAGCACGACAGCCTTCTGCTGAAGCATTTCATTTTCCCACAACATAATGGTGTGTTATTGCCCATTATCTGTTCTGTCAGTGCCAGAGCCGATATTAAATGAGGGGCAGCTGCATGTAGCTGCCATTTTTTCAGCTGTCTTCACGTTGCCATGGAGACCCGGTTGTTTCTCGGTGAACCTGCCAGGGAAGCCAGGGGGAGGCCGGTGGAGGGGAAGCAAGTGCTGCTGGGGGAAGGGGTGTCAGGGGCAGAGAGAGGCAGGCTCGGGGCAGGGCTGGGACGCAAGGAAGGCCAGCGCAGAAGCCGTTTGTGAAAACGCCATCTATATTGCTGAGGCCATCCCCTGGAGAAGGAAATGGCTCCCCACTCCAGTGTTCTGGCCTGGAGANAAAAAAAAAAAAAAATCATAGAATAGGAACAATACACAACAGCAACCGTTGAGTGACAGACAGGCTGAAAAATCCAAAACCTCCAGAGCGTAACTTTTCCAAAGCTACAGACTAGGCAAGTGGCACAGCAAAGACATCGGTACGGCCAAAGCCAGACGGATGAGCCACTGCACCGTATCACCTTGTCCATGTAAAGTTTTGCATCCATTTTTAAAGAGTTTAGATGCCCTAGGTTAAAAACCTCTGCTGTGAAATACAAGCATTGCTCTCTATCAGCACAAAGCACTCTTTCCTAGGATTCAAAAGCCACTATATTATTTACACTATGCCTCCTCTAGATGCCCAGACATTTTATGTTATTCAGTTCTCTCCTCAGTCACAATTACCAGAAGCAAAAACATAATTGGAATATCCATTCTTATTTTATTTGTAAACCTTTCAAGACCAAATGAACTCCGGAACTTGATTCCAGATCTCTCTACACTTTGAAGTTCAAGACAAGATGGACGCTGTATGCAGATGTAAGAAAGAAATCTTAAGCAATAGCAACAGCTTAGAGGAGGATTCCAAGCCCATCAGCCATGCCCCTTGTTTCTCAATGTACCATGTGGTCTTTTGGCAAAAGGGCAAGCTGACACCCCCAAAATTTCCCCACTTTCAACTCAAAGAGTTCACTGTGTCCCTTCTGTGTGCCAAGATTACATGATTACATAATGATGCAATGACAGGTAATGAGCGGACAGAGGTACACTGGATTTTAGAAAATTAAAACAAAGACAAACATGATCCACACTTATTACAACTCAAGGCCAACTGGCAGGCAGGCAAGATCTGCAAGAGGCTTTTAAACTATAGATCTAAAGACTGTCCTTCTACATCCCAATGCCTGGGGGCCTTGTTCTGGGACTGAGGATAATTTAGTTAGAAACAAAACCCCGCTAACGTGAGTAGGGATTGGTAACTCTAAAGTTTCCAGTTAGTAAACAGGAAAAAACCCTCTTTAAGGTCCAAGCAATCTGGGTTGAAGTGAAGGTCCTGACATTTACCTTGCTTATCCGACCTCGTGCAAATCATTCAACTTCTCTGAGCCCTTATTAAAAAAATCTGGAAAATAAATATCAGCACCCAAGTCCTATTCATCTCACACGGTTGTATCATCTTCCAAATGAAAAAAGAAAAGGTATTTGAAAATGCTTGGTAACTTGTAACTCATTATGCAAATAATTGATCTGTGCTTTCATCACTAGTAAGTGATTCAGAGGGGGAAGGAAAGAGGGAGGGACGATGGAAAGAAGTACAAAAAGAGAAGCTACAGGAGAGAGGAGGACTGGGAAAGAACTGAAGGAGAGAGAGAAAAAAACCTCTGCCATGGGAAAGGAGGAATAAAAAGAAAAGAAGGGAAGTCAGGAGAAATCTGTGCCGGTACAGTAACAAATAAATCCCCCAGCACGACAGCCTTCTGCTGAAGCATTTCATTTTCCCACAACATAATGGTGTGTTATTGCCCATTATCTGTTCTGTCAGTGCCAGAGCCGATATTAAATGAGGGCCAGCTGCATGTAGCTGCCATTTTTTCAGCTGTCTTCACGTTGCCATGGAGACCCGGTTGTTTCTCGGCGAACCTGGCAGGGAAGCCAGGGGGAGGCGGGTGGAGGGGAAGCAAGTGCTGCTGGGGGAAGGGGTGTCAGGGGCAGAGAGAGGCAGGCTCGGGGCAGGGCTGGGACGCAAGGAAGGCCAGCGCAGAAGCCGTTTGTGAAAACGCCATCTATATTGCTGAGGCCATCCCCTGGAGAAGGAAATGGCTCCCCACTCCAGTGTTCTGGCCTGGAGAATTCCATGCACTGCACAGTCCATGGGGTCGCAGAGACGGACACGACTGAAAGACTTTCAGTTCACCAGGCAGCAGACCCTCCGCCCCGGGGCCGCTCAGGCCCTACAGGGACTGGCAGATCTCCTGAGCTCATCACAGATTCCTCCTCTCATCACAGGCTCCATCCTCTTCCCCCACCCCACCCACCGCTGCACCTGCCCCCTGGTGCCTGCCTTCTTAGAGAACCAACCCCTGAATGCTCGCCATTCAGAAGAAAAACAACACTTTCACATAAGACATTCAGACCTGGGCGCTGTAGAATCTGTCTATTTTCTTCCAGAACTTTTTTTTTTTCCCACAGAATGATGGATTTGTAAATTTATGTAGGACTTTAGAAATCACTGAATGGGTCTAGTGACCTGTTACAGAGGTGAGGTTGGCACGAGTGACCAGCACAGACCCCGGGGTGATGGGGCTGCAGAGGATGAGACAACTGATTCTTCACCCAAGAGGGGCAACAGCTCTTGTGCCCTTGGGAGAACAGGAACCTGGTTGGCCAGATCTTCTGATTAAAAAAAAAAAAAAAGAATCCAGGCATCTCTATTTTTGAGTAAAATCTCCAATTGTTAAATGTTGGCTCAATTTAAAATATATATATATATTTCTGCATGCCAGATGCATGGACTGTCAGTTTGCAATTGAATGTGATTTTTAAATGAGGCTTAAAAAGGCTAAGAAACTAGATCCACCTCTCTGTCTTCCCAAATATAACTTGCGCTTCCATAATTTGTCTCCCTCCTTCCTCTCACCTTTCTTTCTTTCCCTCTCTTCCCATTACACAGTGGGACGTAAACAGGACTGTGAATTTATTAATGCTGCGGTCCCCATCCAGCAACAGCCCCCAAATATGCTGATGGCTGCCTGCCTCCATATGCTCAGTCCTTTTCCTGGAATTCCTCTCTCTGCTGCCCTGTCTCTCTGTGCCCTCCTCATCCTTCGCAACACAGTTCAAGCCCCATCTCCTCTAGGCCACCTTTGTGAAGTCCGGTCTAAGTCAGAGGCCTCTTCTCCAAGTGTTCCTGGCCCCCGACACGTTAATGGTAGTATTGTCATACCATGCTGTGGCGTTCTTTGAGGTCAGGGAGCATCCCTGGGCCACTCGCCTCTATATCATGGCACACTGTCAGTTGTCATAACTGATTACTGATTGAATGAGCTACCCATCTCAGTTGACAAAGAAATAGGTTATTTTCTAAATCTGTTCTGACTTCCTTCCCAGACATCAATACAACTAACTGATCAGTGACAAAGGGATCAGAAAGAGTTTCCTTGCCCACACTACACCTCACACCAGACTTCCTAAAACAGTGCTTCCCTGTCAATCACCACGTCCCAACTAGCGAGAATTCAGAGCGGTTTTTACATAAGTATGCACATAAATACATGCATACATAAATAAGTGGATATGTTTGTTTAAAACAGGAAAGAGAAATGTCTGAATACGCAGACACATCTAAGATATATTGGTTCCACATAGTGGCTTTGGATGGCAACACTGGTAGCACATGTCTTTGGGCTGAACCCACATGTCGTAAGTTCTAGGTCAAGATGTCCATAACACAACCAGATGGGGAGTTTTGACATCTCAGACCGTCATCAAGGACTCCATTGTGACTCCCACCTAAAACATACACAGAACCACTAGCATCTCCAACAACATTCTACGACTTTTGTCTCTTGTGTCTGGTGCCTTTTATGCCTCAACATTTTCTCTTAGCAGAGGGCCATTTCCCCTCCTGTCTCTATTTTTCATTTCAAAGGCTTAAAAGCAAAATCTTCCCACATTACTTACATAGTAACCAACTTCAAGCTTCCCCTAATAACCATGCATGTTCTTACTAGTTTCAGCGTGCCCAGAAAACACTTAGGACTACTGGCAAGCCAGCTCTTTAGCATCTTACAAATGTTGGCCCAAAGATGTCCCCTCGTAGAAGAGGGGCTATGGATACTTGAGAGCATGAATAAGGATAGACNCCTTCCTCTCACCTTTCTTTCTTTCCCTCTCTTCCCATTACACAGTGGGACGTAAACAGGACTGTGAATTTATTAATGCTGCGGTCCCCATCCAGCAACAGCCCCCAAATATGCTGATGGCTGCCTGCCTCCATATGCTCAGTCCTTTTCCTGGAATTCCTCTCTCTGCTGCCCTGTCTCTCTGTGCCCTCCTCATCCTTCGCAACACAGTTCAAGCCCCATCTCCTCTAGGCCACCTTTGTGAAGTCCGGTCTAAGTCAGAGGCCTCTTCTCCAAGTGTTCCTGGCCCCCGACACGTTAATGGTAGTATTGTCATACCATGCTGTGGCGTTCTTTGAGGTCAGGGAGCATCCCTGGGCCACTCGCCTCTATATCATGGCACACTGTCAGTTGTCATAACTGATTACTGATTGAATGAGCTACCCATCTCAGTTGACAAAGAAATAGGTTATTTTCTAAATCTGTTCTGACTTCCTTCCCAGACATCAATACAACTAACTGATCAGTGACAAAGGGATCAGAAAGAGTTTCCTTGCCCACACTACACCTCACACCAGACTTCCTAAAACAGTGCTTCCCTGTCAATCACCACGTCCCAACTAGCGAGAATTCAGAGCGGTTTTTACATAAGTATGCACATAAATACATGCATACATAAATAAGTGGATATGTTTGTTTAAAACAGGAAAGAGAAATGTCTGAATACGCAGACACATCTAAGATATATTGGTTCCACATAGTGGCTTTGGATGGCAACACTGGTAGCACATGTCTTTGGGCTGAACCCACATGTCGTAAGTTCTAGGTCAAGATGTCCATAACACAACCAGATGGGGAGTTTTGACATCTCAGACCGTCATCAAGGACTCCATTGTGACTCCCACCTAAAACATACACAGAACCACTAGCATCTCCAACAACATTCTACGACTTTTGTCTCTTGTGTCTGGTGCCTTTTATGCCTCAACATTTTCTCTTAGCAGAGGGCCATTTCCCCTCCTGTCTCTATTTTTCATTTCAAAGGCTTAAAAGCAAAATCTTCCCACATTACTTACATAGTAACCAACTTCAAGCTTCCCCTAATAACCATGCATGTTCTTACTAGTTTCAGCGTGCCCAGAAAACACTTAGGACTACTGGCAAGCCAGCTCTTTAGCATCTTACAAATGTTGGCCCAAAGATGTCCCCTCGTAGAAGAGGGGCTATGGATACTTGAGAGCATGAATAAGGATAGACTGCCACGTCCTTCTGATGGCTCAGATGGTAAAGCATCTGCCTACAATGTGGGAGACCTGGGTTCAATCTCTGGATTGGGAAGATCTTCTGGAGAAGGAAATGGCAACCCTTCCAGTATTCTTGCCTGGAGGAGACTGGTAGGCTACAGTCCATGGGGTTGCTAAGAGTCAGACACGACTGAGCGACTTCACTTTTTTTTGCCATGTCCTTAAATAAACACACAGTCACAGAAACCTCAACACAAACCAACTCTTAAACTGGAGAAGAGCATCATAGCATGCCTGGATCCACCATTACTTACCAGGATGGAACTATCCAATTTTACTCAAAGTATATTTGATAGGAACAGATTCGATGGGAAGGCATTCCATGATGAGGTCACTAAGAAAGGGCTCTGCCTGCTACAGGCTTGGATCCTCAGCCTCTAGCACAATGCACACAGGAAAGTGGAAAATAACAAAACTGACCTAAAGAGGCAATTAGGAGGACCTGCAGACTCCTCGTGGCTGCAGGAGGGTGGAGGGGACTGA
The DNA here is from genome assembly GCA_006410875.1 of Neotragus pygmaeus. Taxonomy (NCBI): domain Eukaryota; kingdom Metazoa; phylum Chordata; class Mammalia; order Artiodactyla; family Bovidae; genus Neotragus; species Neotragus pygmaeus. Next base: position 1,014,673 of record SJYV01029391.1, read on the forward strand.
GGGAAAGGAAGCAAGCTCCCCATCTCGGGACGGTGGGCCAGGGCTCAGGTTTGCCTAAGAGGCAGTTGTCCTGAGAGCTTAGACTTTGGTCCCTTGGGATTAACAAAAGGAGCAAGTTCAAAAAGAAAAAAAAAAAAGGCAAGGAGGATAGGGTGCTAGCCACGGAAGCTTAACAGGAGAAGAATTCCTATTTTAAGACTCATCTCTGAAGCCTCAAACTACTGATCTTCTTGTAATAAAATTATGCCACTGCAGTGAATGCTTTGCAGGAGTAGAGACATCACTGGGCACCCTGAGGTGTGGGGAAAGCAGTGCTCCCCCCAAGCTGAGAGGGAGCTCTACCTACACACCTCAGAAAGCCGCAGAAGCCTCCTCACAAAAGCTTAGGACAGTCTGAGACCCAGCAGAGCACGTGACTACGATCGTAAAAATTCTAGCCATGCCAACCAGAATCTCACAGAACCCATCCTCGGAAGATGGGAAGCAGGAAAGGATGAGAATTACCTAAAGCATGGAGCCTTAAGGAAAATGCTTCCTCCTCAATAAACAAAGAACCGCAGCGTTAGTCTCCCACTCACATATACATTACTGGAAAGTTATAATTTAATTTTATAAATTTTTTATTCCCCAACAAGAGCTTACTCCATTTGGGGAAAAGGACACGTTCTGACGTCGCAGCAGAGAGCGTCCAATGGCTGTCAACACGCTGTTGCTGTTTAGCCGCTCAGTCGTGTCCAAATCTTTTGGGACCCCATGGATTGTAGCCCGCCAGGCTCGTCTGTCCATGGGGTTCTCCAGGCAAAAATACTGGAGTGGGTTGTCACTTCCTCCTCCAGGGGATCTTCCTGACCCAGGGATAAAACCCACATCTCTTGCATTGGCAAGCGGGTTCTTTACCACTGAGCCACCAGGGAAGCCCCTTGTAAACACATGGTCAGGGGCTAGACAAGAAATGAGCCCTAGTTGACTGTCTCCTCTGAAAGTAAGCCTCAGCTTCACTGAGGACCAGAACATTAAACTGCTAATACGCTTGAGCTTAGAGAAGATTTATTGAGCACCCAGGACCTCTCATTAGACTACCGAAATACAGACTCGAACAAGCCATGGCCATAGCCTTCTGGGGCTCATAGTTAGCAGCCTCATGGGAGAGACAGTAAGTATTCATTTAAATATAATGTGATCTGAGAATACAGAGCCGGCAAACACAGCAAGGCTAAGGAGGAGGGTCAAGACAGACGGGGTGGAGAAACAGCTGAGCCAGTCTGGAAGAGTGGTAAAAATTGGCTAGTGAGGAAAGAAACAGTCTCCAGGCAAGGGAAAACAGCATGATCAAAGAAAACTTAGGTTGGTATTTCTTAACTAAAAATGTCAAACGAGGGTATGGCCTTGTCATAAGACCACAAAAGAATCAGAGGGGAAAATAATTCCAAAGATATGCATTGGAGACAGCTTGTATTTAGAGTGCAAATCTATTTTTTAGGTGTTAATGCATAAAGCCATAGAAAAAAGTGGTTATTGCCGTAAGGGGAAAAGACATCCCTTTGATTTTTCTAGTTTAAAGAAACTCATCTTTTCTTCTAGTCTTATACCCGTGTCCCTCTTCCTGCTTGATCGTTGTTTTTTTTTTTTAATCCTCCACCTCCTCCTTACATTTTTGTGCTGCTTAAAATAGTCACCATTTATCTTCCTTCACACGTTTTGTCATTCTACTAATCCTGAGGAATTAAAAGTATGCAGACAGACAGACATACATACACACACACAGACACACACACAGACACACACACACACACACACACACACACACCTGCAGTCACATGAAGATTCCATATGCTGACCTGCATGATAATTTTGTTATTTTTAAAAAGCTGATCGCAGCACCTTCATTTAATAGTGAGTCCAGTATTTACATGTAGACATTTTGTACATCAGTGAAAACTGACATTTTCCCAACTTGTTAAATACAATTTACTATTATACTACTTAACACGTGTGAAATCTGACTCTTCTGTTTATTTTTTAAAAAGAAATCCCAACAAATGTAGGTGTTTAAACATGGCACTTCTAGCTTGTGGTTGTAAAGGCTGTGAAATGAGTAAAGATTTTATAGAAAAATATCCAGAGACAGCATCTCCCATATTTTTCATTATTGTGTATAATAAAGCTCCTTGCCTGGTAGCATTTTTATATGACATTATATTCCAAGATCTGACAGGGTTAGTTTTGATCTGACCTGAATGTCAAATTAGGGGCCAGAGACCCAATACATATTATTCACTTGGATTATTTTTTCCCCTCTGGATTTCTTTTAAACATTCTAATGACATCACTCAAACAGAATTTCTCTCTCCTTTTATAGAGCACAGCCATCTATTTCTAGCAGAATCTGTGTGTGAGATTTCAGCTTTTTCCTCAGAGCTCCAAGGAAGTGCTATAACTTATACAATTAGATATCAAGGTACTAATGATTCCTTGTTCTTGGAGAGTGAGGACAGTGACATTGAAAGTGACTCATCTCATCAAAATACAGCAGAGTTCCTCTTGAGCCTCAGGGAAGATTATGACTTAAAAGAAGCAGAAACAACTCTGAGTCGGCTTGTGGGGTGGAAGGTGAGGACGGAGAAGAAAGAAAATCAAAATCCTTTGCCTGATACTGTGTCTTTTAGAACCATGATTTTAGGGAAAGGGTCTGAGAAAAGCCTTTGATGGTGAATTTCCTAAGCTCAGGACCATGTGGTTTCAGAATCTGATCTTGAATATCTTTTGAGATGAGAGTCTTGAGAGGTAGGACTTGGTGTTCAAGCTTCTGGTCTGTCATAACATCCAGGATGCAAGGATGGTACTAAAAATAGGGCTGAGGGCTGACTTTTAACATGGATATTGTTATTCTAAACTGGGCTAGTGAAGGATTCTTATAAGCGTCTGAGGCTGATCAGCCTAAGGGTAAAGGGGTTTCTTTTGATACCCTTTGGAGGTGGACTGGCCATTGGAGATGGTCAGTCTCAAGCCTCTGAATGGCACTCGAGATTTGCTGTGACTCTTTGCCCAATTAATGTCTTATCTCCTCTAGACACAAACTCCTCTCCAATACAATCAACAGAACAAAGGATGTCTCAAATCATTTTTAGGGATGACAAGCAGCTGTGTTAAAAGCAAGCAAGTTTCCACTTTTTTGCCTTCATGATCAAAAGGAGAACGGATCTCAAAAATGCTAAAGAGGATCTTGCCTCGATTTAAAACTAAATTTCCTATTGCAGTAGTTGGTATTCAACTGAGACCTTTGATTAGGGGGTTTCCTTTCCACACTCTTCTTGGGGCTATCCCTCTGTACCATCAACTCATAAGCATGAAGGTAACCCTCATTCCTCTCTATACAAAACAAATGAAAAAATGATATTTTCAAGTTCACACCAAAAAAAGCAAAGAAATTCATAGCAAAGGCAGAAGAAGAGAAAGTATAAAATCTGGGACCAAATTCTCATTTCCATCACCATGACTGACACTCCCAAGAGCATTTCCTATGATTGCATGCCGTCTGTGAAGGTCACTCTTTTTAGCTCATGGGGTTAGTCTAGGAGCTCCTGACCCTTGTGGTTAGTCATCCAAAGTCAAAAAGTTCCCAGGAGACAGGGAGAGGTCTTGTCCTGGTGATGTTGATTGGAATTAATCACAGCCCACAGTCACAAAGAGGCAGGCAGTAAAATGAACATGTGTAAGGCCACAGCGGCTATTATCATAATTCCTAATTATGACTGTTTAGAGGTCTCCCAAGGAATATAATTAAGTTTAACATGCCAAGCGATAAAGCAAAAAATATTAATCCATCTTCTGTCCTCCCCTACCACCCACCAATAACTCCTCTTGCTTCCTAAATTATCAGTAAGACCCTCCACCCTGGCTCTGTTTTTCTCACAAGTGGCACTATCAAAGGGAATTTATTCTTCAGAGGACAAGACAGTTGGCTGGGAACTCCCACAGCTGCTGCAGGAAGCCCAGGATTTCAGTTAAAGTGCTCTTGATTGCAGACTTTAAGACTATAAAAAAGAAAAGAAAGAAAATATGATGGATAAAGAAATGAGGATCCTTGTGAAGTAGGTAGTCAGGCACTTTAATGTCATAAGAACAAACAGGGCTAAAGGAAAGCAATAAGGGGCAATGGTGAAAACTTTTGGGCATCATGGGGACAGGCTAAGGGCATGCTGCTTCTAGCATTTTATTTGGAAGTTCTGGTGTGTGTGTGTGTGTGTGTGTAAGTCTACTTCCCACTGCCCCTCAAAAGAGGGGGCAAAAGGCTGCAAATGAATGGTTGAATTGGAACTGAAAGACTCCAGGATGACAACCTGCTGCCTTGCCACCCCAGGCTGAGCACAGAACAGGCCTGCAGGCTCTGACGCCCCTTGACCCTAACTCCCGACCTGAGGCCATGGATGAAGGGAGGTGGTCATCTGACTCCTTCTGCAGCTAAGGTCATTCTGAAAGAATTTCTCCCCTTTGAGCACCATGGTGGGTTTATGACTTGACCAGAGTTACCTTTACTCAAAGGACTCCAAAGGCACCAGGCTGGTTCAGAATGGCACTCAATGTTCCTAGCCCTAGACAGAGGTTCAGGGTGATGAGAGATCAGAGTACGGGGTTGACTCCATCTGGGTCTAAACCCTCCCCTCAGACACACACAGATGGAACCACGACTCACAGACCAGAAAATGATCTTCCTAAAACTGGAGACCCCTTAGAGCCCCGTGGTTCCTCCTCAGCTCAACAAAAGCTGTACGACCCACAATGATGCATCAGACATGCAGAATTAGAACAATTGCACAGTTCACTTTTCTTTCCCATATCAACCCAGCTCACTCAGATCAGTCCCTGCCATTAGCAAAGGGGAAAGAACCCACGTGACCTGAATAGAAGGCTAAGAAGAGAGGGCAGGCCTAATAAAACTATGAGGCTCTAAACCCTAAGGCACAACCTTCTCCGTGGGAGAAAGATGCTTTGCTTGCTTTTAGAGGTAGATTTCTTTGGAATTTAAAAAAAAGTAGCTGATATGAAAAGCAAACCTGATTTTTTCTTCCCTGCGAGAAGCCTCTATATCCCATATGTATTCAAAAAGAAAATTGTTTTCTGAAGGTGACGCACCAAGAGTGATTTCTATAGAATTAATCACCGTGAGCGTTTGAAAGGAGGATGACAGGAGACCTTGAGATTCCTCATGGGCCGTGCAGGTCGGCAGCTCATCTCAGAGGACTTCATTGCGATTCATGCAGAACAGCAGCTCTTAAAGCTGAGTCCACCTACGAACACCATCCCGCGCTAGGGAAAGGGAACTCCCAAGGAACTGCTACCGTTTTCCCAAACTTCTCAATGACCAGATTTTCTGAGATAGGATCGTCATCTTCAAGGAGAAACCCAGGGAGACGAGAATTTAGCCAAGCATGTTAGGAACCCAGATGGGAAGGAGCACAAGTGGAAAAAACCTTTTCAGCATGGGGCAGTCCATGGGAAGCCAGAGTCAGACGTGACTGAGAGACTGAGTACACAGTTTAAAAGAAATCCATGAACCTACACCTATTGGTGGAAGGGGCCAAGATGGAAGAAGATGAGGGTGCCAAAGGGATGAAAGCATCGGTACTCTTCAGGTTACAGACAGACAAAAGACTTTCATGAAGGACTACCTTCACTAGCTCATTAGCTGGTCATAATAGGGAATTACCACGAAGAAGCTCTGTATTTTATTCACAAAGGTACTGTAGGACCAGAAATAATGGCCCTGGGCATTGTTTGAGAGCCTCGAGAAGTGTGTTATCTCACAGATGGATTTCTTTTAAACTCTTCTAGTATCATGAAGCACAACCCACTCCAGGATTCTGGCCTGGAAAATCCCATGGGCGGAGGAGGCTGGTAGTCTGCAGTCCATGGGGTCACTAAGAGCCAGATACGACTAAGCGACTTCCCTTTCACTTTTCACTTTTCAAGCCTTGGAGAAGGAAATGGCAACCCACTCCAATGTTCTTGCCTGGAGAATCCCAGGGATAGGGGAGCCTGGTGGGCTGCCGTCTATGGGGTTGCACAGAGTCAGATACGACTGAAGCAACTTAGCAGCAGCAGCAGCAGTATCATGAATGAGTATAGGAAAGGCCAGCAAACACCTTNCTTGCCTGGAGAATCCCAGGGATAGGGGAGCCTGGTGGGCTGCCGTCTATGGGGTTGCACAGAGTCAGATACGACTGAAGCAACTTAGCAGCAGCAGCAGCAGTATCATGAATGAGTATAGGAAAGGCCAGCAAACACCTTTTAGTGGGTTCCTAGAAGAATATGTTTGAAGATTTTGTGTAAGAATCCAGACTTTATTAAAACAACATTTTGTTTTAAAACTGTAACCAGATTTTCTTTTGGAGACTAACCTCACACAGCTCCTGGACACAGTCAGGCAAATGTCAAAGGACAAATAAAGCTGATGAAACCCTGAATGGGGGCAGTGTAGAGTCAGCCTAGAGAAATACTTGAGTGGTAGAATTCCAAGACCGGATGGCAAATTAGAGGTAACAGGCAGAGGGGTAGATAGGATAAGCAGGAGGAAGAAGTGTAGGTAATGATCAGGTGCGAGTCAATGAAGTCCTTCATTCTCTCCATTCAGTTCTACTCTTATACTGAGACACAGAGACACAACTTTGTGGAGCAGAGAATGAATTTAGATTTAGATGTGTTCTTTGAGGTACTTGTGGGGGCAAATCGGTTGAAATGTTTCATAGGAAGCTGGTCTGAAGCCCAGGAGAAGGAGATAGGGGCTGAGAATTTGAAGCTGAGGCTCATTAGCATTGAGAGGATGCCTCAGCTTGTCCAGAACAAAGATTACAGGAGAAGGAAAGGGGAGCCCAGGGCAGGACCTTCAGGAGCACCAGCATTTCACAAGCAGGAAAAAGGAGTGAAGCTTTAACAGGGGATAAAAGAAGCGGAGGGCAATCAGACAGCCCACAAGCCGAAGGCAGAGGAAGCAGATCCCCCTGTAAAGCTGCTCAGCACTGTCATCAGCTATGAACACGGAGGCCAGTGTGACCTGGAGGAGAGGAAGGGAGGCCCAAAAGGACAAGCGATCACATTCTTGACTTTGTCACAACGTGTGTGATCGGGAAGGCTGTCGTGAGTGAAATATAAAAATCTTGAAGTTGGGGCACTGTCAGCACCAGCTGGTAGGAGCCACCTGCTCTCCAAGCGCTGCTGTATAACAACAAGATTGGGAGGATGAAAGCTGGGTAAGATGTGGGTCAGATTTTAGTGGTTCCCATGCACCCAGGACCATGATCAACGCAGGAAAAAACTGAGGAATAAGCAAGGTTTTCTTTAAAAGATTGGGAGCATGGAAGCCGGGTAAGAAGTGGGTCAGATTCCAGTGGTTCCCATGCACCCAGGACCATGATCAGTGCAGGAAAAAACTGAGTAATAAGCAAGGTTTTCTTTAAGACCACCCTCCATACACTCCTCCACGTGCCTCTCCCTCTCTTGTTCCTAAAGTGCCCATCTCTGAATCTAGTTAAAGGTGTTACTTCAGCCATCTGTGAGCTGAGGAGGGAGAGTATGATATGCAGTGGAGACCTTCCAGAAGTCCCATAAGTCACCTCCTGCCGTCAACTGCCTGGCCCAGCCTGCAGTTGGCAGCACCAATCTTCCCACCACCACCCATCAAGCCTCCCCACATGTGGTCCCATCCCCCCCTGCCCATTCCATCTCTTTTTCCCCGTCATCTAACCTTGTACCAGCAAACACCTGAGAATCACCACAGGTATCCCTGGTGTGTTAGCTCATGAGGGCTTTCCAAAGTTGAAGAGATGTTTGCATAGAGTGAAAATAGAGTGATCTGGTTAAAAACTAATATGAACAGGTAAAGAAGATGTGGTACCTATACACAATGGAATACTATTCAGCCCTAAAAAAAGAAGGCAATGAGGCCATTTGCATGAGCATGGAGGGATCTAGAGATTATCATAAGAAGTGTAAGTCAGGAGAAAGACAAATACCATCTGATTCCACTTGCATGCGGCATCTAAAACATGGCACAGATGAACTTTCCAACGAAACAAAGACAGAGTCACAGACATAGAGAACAGACTTGTTGCCAGCGGGAGAGAGGGGCAAGGGAGGGAGGCACTGGGACTCGGGGATTCACAGAAGCAAACTAGTATATGTTGGACAAACAATAAGGTCCCACTGTATAGCGCAGGAAACTAGATTCAATTCTCCATGATAAACCATAATAGAATAAGAATATGTGAAAGAATATGTTTATGGATAACTGAATCACTTTGCTGTACAGCAGAAATTAACACAGCGTTGTAACCCAACTATACTTCAGCAAAGTAAGTCCTAAAAAAATCCTAATCTCAAGCTGTAAAAACAAGTCAGCGGGACTGAGTGAATGACTGAATTGGAGGTTGGTGCTGTTTTGGGGGTAGCAATGGGGGCTGGAGAAATGTGGATAAAAGGAATAACTGATAGTGATTCTAAAGCTTGCAAGACACAAAGTGTGCAGGCAAGGAGCACAGGCTCCAGTATATAATGCATTCTTGTAGGTAAACTCTCCTTAGAAGGTACCTCAACTGTTCAATGGAAAGGGTAGGGAATGAAAACTAAGATTGAATTTCTATTATAAAGTAATAAAAGTAATCCAAGCTCCTCATTTACAAAGGAAGAATTGCAACATGCTCTGAAAGAGGATCATTTGAATACTCAACAGCTTTACTAGTGTAAACTACACTCCAAAGTTCATGATGGAAAGCCACCACTATGCTTTCATAGAAGTCTTATTCAACACTATGAAATGTCTTATTTCTACCCATTCCCTTTCTCTGGCTTATACTGTTGAGGGGGATGTCAAAGAGGAGTTTTGCTAGGTCTTGGGCATTCCTTCCCAAAGGATAGGGGTGCTGGCATACCAAATGTCACCTTGCCCATGCCCTGTGGACTTTTGGACTCTCCTGGCAGTAGCGGTCATATTGCATATCTATTCACCCCACTATACTCTTTGGCCTCTCCATAAATCAATCCTCTTATTTAATTGTCTACTGCCAAGGGCAAAAGTCAGAGTAAGGGAACCCTACTTAGAACCCTCTACCTAAAGCCCCAGGTCAACAAGATGCATATGACCTTCAGCAATTCATTTCTTTCTTTCCTTTTTTTGCAATTAGTGTCTAGGGTTCTAGCCTTCTTGAAATAATCTCCACCTAGACCCGCCTTCAATTTTACCTGAAAAAGCATTTAAAATCTGAACCATGATAATATATTCTGCAAAGACCGTGAATGCCCCCAATGATAAGTGCCCCAGACTGCCTTCCTCCCTTGCAATCCTTAGCCAATTACTAAGATGCTGGCTCCTTCTGCTCTCACTGCATAAACCCTCTTTTCAAAGCCAAATGTTAAAAAGCCTCATCCATATTAACCAGCTCCCCTTGGGAAGTGTTAATTGGAAAACCACATAACGATATCCGTTTGCTGGAGACAACATCTAAGCAAGGCAGAAGTGACACAGCAAATGTGTGACTGTTAAGAGAAGATTCCAGGTGCCTNGCCCCCAATGATAAGTGCCCCAGACTGCCTTCCTCCCTTGCAATCCTTAGCCAATTACTAAGATGCTGGCTCCTTCTGCTCTCACTGCATAAACCCTCTTTTCAAAGCCAAATGTTAAAAAGCCTCATCCATATTAACCAGCTCCCCTTGGGAAGTGTTAATTGGAAAACCACATAACGATATCCGTTTGCTGGAGACAACATCTAAGCAAGGCAGAAGTGACACAGCAAATGTGTGACTGTTAAGAGAAGATTCCAGGTGCCTTAGCTACCCCCCAAACACCGACACCTGACCTCGGAAGAAGCCGGCACACCGCAGCTTTGCAGCTGACTCTGGGCAAACGAAAGTCCTTTCTATGCAGCCAATCTCGCCCGCAGAAATAGGAGGCGTGGTAAGCCCTCTGCATCATCTCAAGTCTGGAGGGGTGCTGAAAGGGTTCCCTGAGCTCCCTGTGATGCTCTGTGTTCCCGGGAGCCTCTGTGAACCCTGGCTCAAGCTCAGGTACATCACCAAGCCAACAGAAATCTAACTGCGGGTTAGGAGCTGTGCACTCAGCTCCGCTTCCGCCACTAGAGGGCAAGAGTCCTGTGCTCTCCAAGGGTCCTGTTTCCATCACCTGAAAGAGGAGTCAATTGTACACAGATAGACTGCCCTGTGCCTGAAATTGAAGGTTACAGTAATTATCCATGAAATCGGGGAACTCAGGTCTGCTGCTCTGTACCGTTGTCCATTCTCTGCTTTATCTTGTCAACCTGTCTATGCAAGTTGGCTCACAGCTGTGAGCCAGTGACCCTTGGAATTCTGCCTCTCCAAGGGTGAGTGTTAAGGTCCTGCTTCTAATTCCACGGAAGTCAGCATCAGTAACCCACTGCCGAGTCTTTCTAGGATGACAACAATCTGCCAAGAAAGATCAGCCATGGCTTCTTGACTCATGGACCTGTTGCCCCTCCTTGTCTCAGCAACCCCTTGGACTACGGGCACTGTTTGGATCCCCCTGAACCCCAGCCACCCTCTACACACCCTTGGCCAAGAATGCTCCTTGCGTCTCCCTGAATCACGGCTGCACCTTCTATTCTCTAGAAAAGACTCAGACTGATGAGAAAATACTAACTTGGCTTGAAAGATGGTGACAATGAAGGAGAGGCTTCCCTAAACAAAATGAAGAAAAGTCAATATGTAATCTTAGAGTAAGGAAGTCCCTTGAATATTTAATCCCAGTCTCCCTCATAATGACTTCCCTGGTGGCTCAGACAGTAAAGCATCTGGCTACAATGAGGGAGGGAGTCCTGGGTTTCATCCCTGGGTCGGGAAGATCCCCTGGAGAAGGGAGTGGCAACCCACTCCAGGTACTCCTGCCTGGAAAATCCCATGGACAGTGGAGCCTGCTAGGCTATAGTCCATGGGGTCGCAAAGAGCTGGACATGACCGAACAACTTCACTTTCTTTCACTTTCTTTCTTTCCCTCTTAACAGGCAGAGGAACTAAAGTGCAAAGAGTTTTCGTGGCTTGCCCAAAGTCAAACTCCTTAATGACAAAGGCTGGCCTACTCCTTCCTACTCCTGCTCCTAGACATATTCTTTCCCCTACCCTAGGGAGCCTCTGCAGAGTTCTTGGTGAGATAAAAGACAAGGAATTCATATGCAACCAGATTCAGATGCCCAAAACAAAACAGGGAAGGGTTTTAGGGTTATGAGAACGATGTCAACCAGTGACATCCCGAGGAAGGTATGTGGTTATAGCCAGTTTAATTTAGATACTCAGGCAAAGCAAAGCAGCCTTTATTTAGGCTCAAACCACGGGGTTAGGGAAAGTACAAAAATTCCGTCAGTTTTTGAAATCACACAGTACATTTTAGGATAAATTTAAGACAATATAACTTCTCTATCTCTAAAAGAATAGGATTTTATCTTTAATTACACATAGGGAAGAATTACACGCTCTTAAAGGAATTTCAGATACAACAGGTCAAAGGGAGATTTTTCTACAGGGGACTCATCTACATACTTCTGAAGTCAGACCACTAAGTTAACTTTTCTTTCTGCTCTTCCCTGTGGGACTGATCCCACACAGGTTACAGCATCCCAGACTGCCTCCGCTGCCCCCAGTCTTCTTTAGCAACATGCTGCTTGCCTCAGAGAGAGGTCTAGAGGCTGCTCTCCTATCTTTCATACCTTTCAGGGTGAAAGAGAAATAAGAGGGTCTTCCCAAGATATTCTGCTTGTCGATCTGAAATCCTAGGACTTGCCCAGCCTCCTCTGCATTGGCCAGTATCAAAGACGACCAGAAATTTCTGCAGCTCCCTCCTTGCCACGTGATCTTCGTAGCCATTACAAGATCTGTTTCCTTTCATTTCCATTAATTAATTATTCTGTTTCAACTGCGCCCTCAGAGCTCTGACAGGGGTGGGAAGAGGGCAACAACTTTATTAATAAGGTCATTATACTACATCTAGAGGTAATTGTGATGCAAGAAAGTGAACAAAGGACATCTGAGTAACTGAATGAGAGACCACATGTCTCCCCACCTCACTTTAATAATTCCCAGGTGTCTCACTGGCTCTTTTCCCGTGAGCCCTCTCTTCAGGCCCCTGACTGCTCTCTCTCCGGCTCTTTTAGAATATAACATAAAGAATTCTAATGGTTCCACAGATCGGTGTTGTCAGAGGCAGAATAATGATGGTTTCACTTGACTAGCGGTATAAGGATTAGTAATAACACACTTATATAGTACTTTCAAGAACGCACTTTCACATCTGTTGTCTTGTAGAATTTTCACGACAAACCTGAAGGGTAGCTGGAGGAGGTCTCGTCACCTCCGTTTCACAGGAGGCAAAACCACAGTAGAGATGGTAAACTGATGCCTTCCCTCAACTACAGGCTTGTGGCAGTACTGCCCCGGGACCCTCTCACCCTGAGACCTTGCTCTTTCCCTCCCTAAGTAAGTAAAGTCGCTCAGTTGTGACCAACTCTTTGCGACCCCATGGACTGTAGATCGCCAGGCTCCTCAATGCATGGGATTTTCCAGGCAAGAATACTGGAGTGGGTAGCCATCTCCTTCTCCAGCGGATCTTCCTGACCCAGGGATCGAACCCGGGTCTCCTGCACTGCAGGCAGATGCTTTACCATCTGAGCCACCAGGGAACCCCAAACAACAGCTTAAACGGCAAGGAGACCTGGGGGAAAACACCATCCCACTGGAACCCAAATAACCATTTGGATGTTAGTTCAGTTTCTGGAAATGCCCTGTGGCAGTAACCCCTAGGGCAGAGATACTGATACAAGTAAGTGGAAGGAAGCAAAGAGCAGTGTGCCCAGTAAGATCCTCCCTCGGGGTTTCTCAGCCTCGGTGCTATGAACATGTGGGTCCAGCAGTTCTTTGCTGTGGGGCTGTCCTGTTCATCACGAGATATGAGCAGCGCCCCTGGTTGCTACCCACTAGATGTCAGCAGCACTCCCTCTCCGCCTCCCGGTGGGACAAGGAAAACTGTCCTGTTATCCCTGCCAGTCACCCCCTCGGGGTGCAAAATTCCTCTTGGTTGAATCCATGATATTATGATGTATATAGCTTCTCTCTCAGTCTTTCTGTCTCCTTCTCTCCAACCCTACCCCTGCCCTAGGAGGTATTTGCTGGGCTATTCATCCCCAGCCAAGATGGCCAAAAGTCCATACTTACGAGTTTGAAGCTTACTTCTATCTCTTCTTCAATGAGCCATCTTGGGAGAGTTCTCTTATCTCACTTCTTTACAGAGTTCACCCCTGACCTCCAAGTAGCCTTATTCTAGCCGCCTTCAGTCGCCTTACCTGCCCTCACTTTCATCTCAACTCTCCTGNTACTTACGAGTTTGAAGCTTACTTCTATCTCTTCTTCAATGAGCCATCTTGGGAGAGTTCTCTTATCTCTTGGAGCCTCAGATTCCTTGCTTGTCAAATGCGAATTATACCACCTGCGTTCTACGACTTTCGTGAATAAGTCTGGTGTGCTGCAGTCTATGGAGTCGCAAAGAGTCAGACGCGACTGAGCGACTGAACTGAAATGAGATGATGTATATACAGGCTGAGCATGAGGTCTGAATCAAACCAAGCATCCAATAATATATAGCCAGTATTATTTTGGAGGAAAGGATGTGGACTAGATAAATAACTGAGGATGACCCCTTCAGGTAGAGTTTGCTCCAGCTGCCCCCTCCTACAAGGCACTGTCCCAGAAGAATTACTGTGCAGCCAGGAGAAGAGCAGTGACGTCATTGTGAATATGAAGGACTGAGCAGCCCATTAACAGTCTCTGCCTCTCCTTGGGTGACCCACCAGAAGTTGTCATTAATGATGAGAACGTTTATCCTTGGATATGCATCTCTGTGACCTGCCCGAAGTCTGACATTCTAATTACTTGCTGTGGCTTACAAGACCTGGCCACTGCCCTTTTCACCACCCTTACCCACATGCCACTTTCCCCTTCATCTGCTCCTCTTTCTGTTCCTGAAATCTCCAAGCCGGCCCTGGCTTGGTTTGGTCTCATAGTTAGGGCCTCCTGCTTGGAATACTCTGCCCCTAGAATGCTCGCTCTCTCTATGGCTTCACTGAGCTCTTGGCTTAAATGTCACTTCTTTACAGAGTTCACCCCTGACCTCCAAGTAGCCTTATTCTAGCTGCCTTCAGTCGCCTTACCTGCCCTCACTTTCATCTCAACTCTCCTGCTTTTTCTCTGCATCTCCCCTCACAATGTTAGTTTCAAGAGACCAAGGGCTTTCCTTTGTCCGCCATCATNGCCTTCAGTCGCCTTACCTGCCCTCACTTTCATCTCAACTCTCCTGCTTTTTCTCTGCATCTCCCCTCACAATGTTAGTTTCAAGAGACCAAGGGCTTTCCTTTGTCCGCCATCATAGCCTAAACACCTAGAACTGTGTCAGGCCCAGGGCAAATAGTCTAGAATATTTTGGGGATGAATGGTTAAACAGCCTGCTCAAGGGCAAGTCCCACGTCCCTGCAGCTCCCACGACACCGGACACTGGTTGGCAGGAGATGCTCAGGGGCTAGTCAATTGACCTGCAGTATTTGCTGAGCACCAGCTGTGATCTCTGGAAGCTGCTAAACCTCGGAAAACTCTTCCTGAGAGGCCAGCTCTGTCTTCCACGAGGAAAGAAAACAAGGGATGGAAAGAATGGCCCACAGGGTCCTCTGGAATTCCTCTGTCCCTCATAGCTAAATCTGGCGCTGACACTTAGTATTAGGAAGTGGGCTGGAACGGGGATTTCGGGTGTGGACTCCTGGCCCAATTATGTACACACAGGGGTATCCAGAAAGGACCGAAGGGACGTCCACATCATCCAAGGAGTTACACTGTCGGTCGTTCTGGAAACCAGCCAGGTCCTCAGCAGCCGTCCTGACTGCCACTCGCCACGACCTGTGCGGGCAGCCCAGTCGGTCCCCGTCACACACCCTCGCTAGGAGGTCCCCGTTTGTTTCAGAGCAGAGGTCGGAACTGCAGTGTGTTCAGGGGCAGGGAACCGTCATGACCTCGCAGATGCTGCCTCTGCTCTCTGGCGCACAAACCCTGCCCTGTGAGCCAGCGAGGGCCCCTGAGGTCTGCAGAACCCCTCGGAGACCTGGTCCTTCAGATGGGGCCGGCGGGGCTGGCCGGGGAGCAGGCATGCCGCCCTGGACGCCGGAGCTGCCGCTTCCACATTTAGACTGCATCGCATTACCTCACCGCCAGCCAATCAGCGCCTCCCGGGGCTCTGCACACGTCCTCCCCGCGGCCACAG
>SJYV01029391.1:1030088-1063777 GCA_006410875.1 Neotragus pygmaeus
TGTGAAGAGTTGACTCACTGGAAAAAACTCTGATGCTGGGAGAGATTGGGGGCAGGAGGAAAAGGGGACGACAGAGGATGAGATGGCTGGATGGCCTCCTGGAAGGCCTGCAAGCTCATTCCAGAGGGAGATGGTCAGAGAAGGGCATTTTATCTTCATGCTGTCTCACTTTAAAGGTTTCTTCCTCCCGACAGAAGCAGAGATGTTAGTATATCTTTAAGTAAAGAAGAGAGGGGAGTGTAGGGGACAGGATGGGAAGCCAGGATAAATCTTTACAGAGTGCTCAATATTTTACACAAACACAGTGCTCCAGCAGCAACCACGTTTCCACGGATGCGCCACTTGTAAGCACGCTTAATAGCTCTGCACACACCGAGGACGGAAGTGTGGCCGGGAACACAGGGGAGAGATACTAATGAGAAGCAAAATCAGACGACTCAAGAAAACCTCCATCCAACCAACCCACGTCTCTGTGCGCACACAAGCAGCAGGGCTCGCTTCCTGCCCCTGTGGTTTTCCTCCCCACTTGCAAACCAAGAGCGCATCTCCAGTTAGACTTACTGTAGGGACTCTGTCAGTGTCTCCCTCGGGAGAGGAATCCCTGTTCCAGACCATCTTGCCAGTTATCCAGCCCCCAGGTGTCACACCCCATGCACAGAAGGGAGGTATCACGAGTACAGAGGAGAGAGACAGATGACAGTCAAACAATGGGTCTGCCACGCACGGAGCAGACTGCACCGTTCCTAAAGCAATGGGCTGCACTTGAGTGCTCATGAGGACTTCCCTGACAGCCCAGTGGTGGGGAGTCTGCCTGTCAATGCAGGGGTCACAGGTTCGATCTCTGGGACGGGAAGATTCCACCTGCCACGGAGCAACTCAGCCCATGCACCACAGCTGCTAAGCCTGTGCTCCACAACTCCTGGGCCCATGAGACGCAACCACTGAAGCCCGTGCTCCTCAAGAGGAGAAGCCACCACAATGAGAAGCCCATGCACCACAACGAGGAATAGCCCCCACTCGCCGCAACCAGAGAAAGCCCGCACATGGGAACGAAGACCCCAGCACAGGCCAAAATAAAGTGCTAGGGACATTTTATGGAGGCAAAGAGGTAGCAGCCTGAGGGGATCCATGGGAAACTGATCTCGATGTCATGCTTAGACAGTAGGGTTATTCTCTCACCTCCCAGCCCTTAGCTGAAAAATCTTTGTAGGAAGACATATTTTCCTTTAATACAACCACCATGACAGTTGGAAAGTGATTCTTCAAGGTGGAAGCAGGCCAGGAAGGAACAAAAGCCACCCCGCATCAGAAGACACACGATAATATCTCCTTAAGTCACCTCCCCATTCGGAGAGTAACTGATGGGGACCCCTCCGCATCAGGCCAAAGTCCCAACAACCACTTGTGAAAGATAAGTGGGCCCTGAAAAAGAGTTAATAAGAAATCACTTGCCATCAGCTCCCTAAAAAGCAATAAGAACCCAAAAAACAGGTGGAGTTAGGAGAAAAGCTTCAGTCCCGCTTTGCAAAGCCAATTTATTTTCAGTCATTTTTTAAATTTCATTTATTACCTAAATGAAGGATAATGCACATATTTTCAAGACCTGGTTAAAAAAAGAAACCTATTGCATAACTGTAATAGGCCTGGCAGCTATTGTTGTCATGAAGAAACTGGACATCTCATCTCAGAGAAAGGGATTCAGAGGTCTGAGGCCTAGGTATTCTTTCAGGGTGTCCAATGAGCCAGCTACCCAGGCAGAAAGGACAGGAGACTCCTAGAGGTCACAGTTTGAATCTAAACAAGTGATACGTGGGGAGGGGAAGTCACCTGTGAACCGAGGATGGATGGGGGGCAGGAGTCACTCAACTGTAGTCTCTGGTTCTCTTTTCCTTCAAGAAAACAACAGAATCTGGTATCCACTCTTAGAGGCACTGAGCAGACACTGACCAAACCACCCACACAGAGGGTGGAAGAATCATGTAAATTTCCAGGTTGCAAAACCAATGGACACAACCTCCAGGCTACTCTAAGGAAGAACAAGGCAGCGGTCTCCATTCTCCCTGGGGATTCTCAGGTGGTTCACTGGTCAAGAATCTGCCTCCCAAGGCAGGAGACACAGGAGGTGCGAGCTCGATCCCTGGGTCAGGAAGAGCCCCTGGAAGAGGAAATGGCAACCGATGGGAAAATTCCATGGACAGAGGAGCCTGGCGGGCTATTAGTTCATGAGTTTGCAAAAGAGCTAGATGTGACTGAGCATGCGTGCACACTTCCTTCTCTCAAGCACTAAAACAGAAACACTGAACTGCAGAACTGGAGAGGGCGAGTCTATTTCCCTCCTTCGCTACCATTGAGGAAACTCGGTCTCATGACTTGTCCAGGGCCACACACAGGGCTGAAATTAAGATCTACTGCTCCTTCATCCAATGGCCACTATGCTCGAGGCCACTCAAAACACTGTCCACAGGCCAGTAGCATCAACAGCACCTGGAAATTAGTGAGAAACAGCCCTGAGCCCACCCAAGGCTTGTGAATCAGAATTCACTGTTCCCAAGATCCCCCAGCTAAAAAATACACACATTAGAGTTTGAGAAGCATCAACCTACCCAGCCCTGACCCTGTGCAAAGACGGGGCAACTTCTCAGTAGGGACTTTGTTCACCATGGCAACCGACCAACTCAACTCCCACCGGCCCTCCTGCTCTGCACTGGTCTTTGAAATGTTTTTATGCGGACACAGCTCACTACCTCTTCTTGGCAATAAGTAGATTGCCCAGTATCAACAGCACTAAGATGTCAGCTAATTAAAGCCAGAGGCCTGTCCATATCACGGTCCCCTCACCTTGTCTTCTTATATAAACAGCATTTTACTTCTCTGATAATAGTCACTACCCACCATATTGTTCCATCTCCTCTCAATGTATTGCAATTCATTATCCTAAGAAGAAATAGACTCAATCCCCCATCCCCAAACCCCAGTGAGCTTTCTCTTTCTGCTCTTAAATGTATAGGATGCTCACTCTCGATGAAGAAATCGTTTAACTTCCCTTTAGAGTTGGTCCAGCTTTTGGTCTCAAGTCTCCACTGTTTTGGGAAAGGAAATGTTTCTATATCCATAATGCCTTAAAAAGGTACTCGCTGGAACATTCATTCATTATATAAGAGGTTGGCTGTTCCCCATTCCCTCGACTCATATGCTAAGGCCAGGGAGCAAGAAAGGACTGAGTCCACCTTCTGCATCTCGGGTGAGAGGAGGGGGATGCTGTGGTCTTTGTGGTCAGGGGCCAGATGAAATAATGACACTTCCACAAGCCACATGCCTGGGAGCAGTTCTTGAAAAGAAATGGCCTGTTTCCACATCAAAAAGAGCACAAGGCAATATTAATTAACAAGGCCTCCGAGCCCTGGGAGGGGACTCTGCACAGCGTTGGTCCTGAGCCACTTGCAGGACTCCTCATTCTTTGATTTCCAACCCTGATTGCACCCTTGCCTTTGACATCTTTCCTCCTCTGGACAAGAAGTCCAGGCTTTTAAGGACACTCAGTTTCTCCCTCTCACTCTGCTGTCTTTGGCTGCCCCCAAATGGTGTCCTTGGGACCAGCCCAGCCCCAAGGACACAGTTCCTCAGCCTAGCCAGGGCAGACATCCTACTGCTCCAGGTGCCTCTGGCTCAAGACCAGAAGTAGTATATTTGCTTATTAGAAGACTGGTGTGAGTTGTAGTAATTGCTCCATCATGTCCTAGTCTGGGACCCCACGGACTGTAGCCCAGCGGGTTCCTCTGTCCATGGAATTCTCCAGGCAAGAATACTAGAGTGGGTAGCCTTCTCCTTCTCCAGGGGAATCTTCCCATCCCAGGGATCAAACCCGGGTCTCCTGCATTGCAGGTGGATTCTTTACAGTCTAAGCCACCAGGGAAGCCCAGAGCACAACTAGTATAAAGACCTTGCACCGCTCTCAAGATTCGAGAGACACATCCCTCATACATTTATCTAACCAGGCAACAGATGATAAATGCCAAAGATAATCTCATGTGATAAGTGCTGGCAGAGACCAGAGATGAGAGGGTCTTAAAAACTGAAGGATTTGCTGATGCCAGTAAGGTCAGACTTACATGGGGCTTTAAAGAGAGGGTAGGGCCAGGACTGGCAGAAAAATGAGGTGGACTGGGTTTGCTCAAGTTTCCTGCAGAGGGTGGAAGCCTTCTTGGGTGTCTTCCGGGACAGTAGCTGTCAGCAATCTCTCCCGGGAAAGGAAGACACACAAATGGACTGAATAGAAGGGGACCAGCTATTCAGGAAAGGGGGTGTCCTTCTGCATCTCAGAGGTAGGGGCTTCTTGGGCCCCTGGATCTATTCAGTGCTGAGGTCCAGAGTGGCCTTAATCAGTGGAAGGCATGCTCCATCTGAGAATCTTGGCTGGCAGGCCTGCATTGAAAGACTCCCTCCAGTCCCTGCCAAGAAGCTACAGGTGCCAAGCAGGCACACTGTCTAAACCCTCGGCATGTCCTCATCTCAGAAGGCACCAGATTTCAAAGCAATGAGCACAGCTGAAACACCACCACCCACACACATTGTGCATTCCACAATCCGGGTTGTTTTTTTTTTGTTTGTTTGTGGAACTATCACTATTGCTGTATTTCCTGCCAACATTTTCTATAGTGAGGATGAGCTTCCACTTTGTGACTTTATTTTACGTCTCTATTGACTGGGTATACTCTGAAATAGGATAAAAAAAACAGAGCAAGGTCCTGAAGTCTCTGGGCCAAGGCAGCTGGATCCTGGGGCAAGGGAAACAGAAAAAAACGCCCTTAAGGCCTCCATGTGNCTTCCACTTTGTGACTTTATTTTACGTCTCTATTGACTGGGTATACTCTGAAATAGGATAAAAAAACAGAGCAAGGTCCTGAAGTCTCTGGGCCAAGGCAGCTGGATCCTGGGGCAAGGGAAACAGAAGAAACGCCCTTAAGGCCTCCATGCGGCCAAAATATCTTGGATCCCCCTTGACCACCATGTAGATCAGGTGTATATGGTGTTACATTTCCACTTACACTATTTACTAGGATTCCTGCTACACTGCTCCAAGGAAGGAGGATTATCATTATTATTATCATCTGCATTTATAACTCGGTAGCTCCAGGCCCAGAGAAACCAAGTGATTCGCCTTATTCCATCCAGTCACTTAGTGGTAGAACCAAACCTAGAATGCAGATTTTTTTTTTCACATGTCAGCCCTGGGTACTCTCTCCCAAGCTGACTTAGGAACCCAAAGAAAGTAAAATAAGAGAAAAAAGGAGAAAGGAAGAGGGGGTACCTCACATTTAATACTCCCTTTCATTCCAAAGAGCAATAATTTAGATGTGAATGAATTTTACGTTTTGAATTACATCTTTTAGGAAAATACGTCAATACTGAAGAAAGACACAAGTATAACATGGGGGTAAATGTTCAGAAGAAGGATGGGGTGGTAAGTACTGTACAACAACTTTTGCATTCAAAACACCAATCATTGAGAAAGTATCAGAAATAAAAAGCAAGGCAGGCAAGAATCCACATTCTACCCTAGAGAATTCAGGTACAGAAGCTTATACTTGAAAAAAAATCCCCTCAGATTTTCATTTGGTTATTTACTCTTATTTTTTACTCATTTATTCTTGCTTTGCACACTCTGTTAACCATCTTGATTATTTCAGTTCCTGTAAAAAATCAATCTAAAAATAAAATTAGAAAGTTTACTTATGGTAGGAACAGCTGATATGCAGACAATGAAGAAGAAAGCCACACACAACTGAAAAAAAATTAAACTAAAAAAACTGGTAAAGAATACACAAGCATAGACATGTGATACTAAAAGCCCCATACTCAACACAGCAATAATCACACTCATGATTACACCCTGAGTCTTTAAGGAAAAGCTAAACCATGATTGGTATCCTGTAACAATTTTAAGAAAATGAGAAAGCATTCATTTTGGAAAGATAATTGGCAGATTAGCTCAGAGTAAAAATGGTCTTAGGTGTATAAGGGGATAAAATCTGAAAAATTCTCTTGGCAAGAACATCTGTCTCAAAATGGGGATCTTTTAGCAGCATCTTCAGAGGAGTGGTTCTCAAACTTTAGTGTGATGAGAATCACCTGGAGGACTTGGTGAGCTCAGTGGATTGCTCATCTCATTTAACCTTTACAACAATCCTGTGTTATCATCATTCCCATATTCCACAGGGGGTGCACCACATTCCAGAGAGGCTAACTAACCTGTCCAAGGTCATACACTAGAAACTGCTGATTCCATGGCTTGGGCTGGTGCCTCTAACAAGTTTCCAGGTGATACCGATGGTCCACGGATAACTTGAAGAAGTACTGCTTTAGAGACTAACCAGAGAATATAGCCATAACAGAAAGAAGAGGACCTATAACAGATACAAGAACAAGTGAATGGGAAAGGCCAGATTCTCTTTCATGAGCTGCCCAAAAGGACAGCCACTTCTGTGTACTCCTGAGACTCTGGACCCAGAGGAGGCCAGTGGTGAAGCTGGGGTGCTGAATGCCAAACCATTACATGATGCGAGGTAATTCTTTCCTTACCCAAGCTTTGGAGCCAGGGTCTTTGGAGAAGCCCCAGTGGGTCTCAAACCCATCAACCCTAAAGGAAATCAACCCTGAATATTCACTGGGAGGACTGATGCTGAAGCTAAAGTTCTAATATTTTAGCCACCTGATGTGAAGAGCCAGCTCACTGAAGAAGACCCTGATGCTGGTGAAGACTGAAGGCAAAAGGAGAAACAGGTAGCAGAGGGTAAGACGGTTGGATGGCATCACCAACTTAATGGACATACATTTGAGTAAACCCCAGTAGACAGTGGAGGATAGAGGAGCCAGGCGCACTGTAATCCATGGGGTTGCAAAGAATTGCACACAACTGAGCGACCGAATAACAACATCAACAGGCCTCACTCCCTCTTCAAGCTTCTCATCCAAGGCTCTTCCTGGGAGAAAATGTCCCCGGGCATGGATGGGATATCTCGGCCCTTCTCTAGCATTAGGGGTATGTGCTTTCATTACCCAGGCAAGAGCTGCCAACCAGTGTTGTCAAGGACATAGCCCCCTGGGAGCCTAACAAATCCTGAAACACAGAATGTGTTGTCACCTGGTAAATGACATGCATAAAACTGGATTTGCCGTTTGCTCAAAAGCTTCCAGTAAAACTGTTTGTCAAAGATGGAAGGTAAGAGCAGAGGCTGGAGGGGGGCTGGCTCCACTTCCTCCAGCTTCTTCGGGGCCTGAGCACAGGTCACACGGCTTACTCAAGAGGGCTGGGGACAGTCACCATCCCAGCACAGAGCTGAGGCCAAGGACCGCAGACTAAGCGAGGAAAACGGGTACTGTAAGACAGTTATTTACATTTGAGCACTTCCGATCGGTCAGGCACAGCTGAGGGTTTTACCTCTGCCATCCTGTTTCATCTTCACAGTAACTCTGCATGACTGCCGTCCACACAGGTAAAGCAACTTGCCCAGGTCACACGTTCCCAAAGCCTTACCCCACCTGGTCTATGCTGCAGAGCTCCTGGGGCCCCTTCCTCCTGCCTGGCTATTCCTTCTGAGTCTCCTTTGCTGGACCCCCATCCTCTCCTGATTTCTAATCCAGGTTGAACAAACTTGCCTGTATAAAGACAGTAAATTCTCTTGGCTTGGCGGGCTGTAAGCCTTTGTCACAACTATTCAACTCCACCACTGTAGCTCAAAAGAGGCCTTAAGACAAAGAAAGGCAAAGAGCTGAGTTCCAATAAAACTTTATTTACTCAAAGCAAAACCAATCCAGCTGCTGTCTACCATCTCCTCCTCTAAACAACAGGTGCCCAAGCCTTCCTTTGGATCAGCCTTTCAACCTCTTAATTACCCACAGTCAAGTCTGTGTTCCCATTGAATATCAGGCCCCTAAGTGGCATGTTTATGCTAATGACTCCCAAATTCTGAACTCCAGATTTCTCCCTGAATGCATTATCTTCTTTTTCCACCACTTATTTCATTTTTCTCCTTGGGTATCTCAGACTGAAACTCAACATGTCCACAACTGAATCCCTAATTTCCACCCTTCTCCCAAATCTGCTTCTCTCTCCACTCTTCCCATCTCAGTGAGTAATAATTCATCCCTCCAGGGGCTCAGACCAAATATTTAATACCTTGAGGTTTTTGGTATCAACTTTGCCCCTCTCTCGATAAACCCTCTCAGGCTTACCTTCAAAAACCAGGTGGAATCAGACCTCTTCTCCCACCTGTTTCACCACTAACACCGTGGTCCAAGCCACAATCATCACTGACCTACATACACTCAACATACAGATAACCCACATACATGAAATATCATCTGCTTCTCAGAGAAGGATGGTGGTTCAGTGATTAGGTGGGGGCTCTGGAGCCAGATGGCATGGATTAGAACCATGACTTTATTAATAATAGTGAGAGATCTGAGACAGCTCACTTCACCCTTCTGGGGCTCCGTTTCCTCAATAAGGAAATTGAAATATTATTAGCTTCAACTGGGTCACTGAATTGCCTGAGTAAATATATATGAAAGTTTCCAGAACAGTGCCTGGCACATAGAAATTGTCAATCAATGATAACTGCATATATGGACATATATAGCTGATTCACTTCATTGTACAGCAGAAGCTAACACAATACTGTAAAGCAACTATACCCCAATTAAAAAAAAAGGGGGGAAAAGAAAAACTGGTAACTGCATTATTTGAGGCAAACAGTGTGCTATGCTTAGAAGGATCCATGGTCCACTCACTGCAATCTCCCAGCCCCAGAGGAGGCCAAAGCCCACACTGTGGGAACCTCTGTCCTACAGTGCTGACTTGCAACAAGTGAGGCAAGGAGAAGAAGGGCAGTCAGGGGCAACTTTGAAAGCACCCAGGTAGATGCCATCATTCACCACCAGCACTTGGTCCAGGAGAGTTTTCAAAGCACTGTGTTCACTCACTACAGATACACTCAGAACCAACTCTATTTCATTTCTAGTGTCTGTAAGCTGATCTCACTAAGAACCACTTCTATCATCCCAAGACACAGGTAGCTGTACTCTGAGCGTTCTTAGAGATTAGAAAGAGATTGCCTGTTTGTAAAAGAGGTTACCTGCTTGTAACCAATAAAAACTTCACTAGTACATTTAATAAATTGAGAGTTTAAGATTCCACTTCAGGGGGAATTGGAATACTTAAGGGTATTGAGATTTTTCATTATAAATAATGCTTCATTATTAATATGTGATCATTATTAAAAGGAAATGTAAAAAGAAGAAAATAATTATAGCCTTCCCTCCTCCATCCCACAACACTATTAACATGTTGGTGAGCTTCAGGAGGAGTAAATCTTAACTCCATATTCTGGCTTGCCATCTTTCTGAGAACACCAGAGCTCTGGATCGATAAGGGAACTGATCTCCCAAGCTTTGGTCTCCCTGGTGACCCTGGGTGAGCCCCAGAGACAACAGGAAGGGAAAGTAGTTTGCTTGTATCCCTGAGGCCCCATTCAGAACCACAGGGTGCCTTGCAGGATGGTAAACAGAGGGATTTACACGTTCCCAGCCTATTGCACACGTGAAGGCAAAGCGGAGTGGTATGCATGTATGCAGACACGTCTGTGTACACCTGGACAATTTCTAGAAGGGACTGCATGAGACTGATGATGGTTGTTACCTCCACAGAAGAGAACTGAGTGTCCGGGGTATATGAAATTTTCTTTGCATTGCATTTACTTTTAAAAATTTATTTAACACATATTTATATAGCACTTCCTAGATCATCTGTTAATATTATAGCATGCCTATGTCTTACTCTCTGGATCATAAGCATCTAAAAAGAGATGCTGCCTGGTGATAAGATAGAGAATCAGCATAGGTGCTTCTCACGCATCAAAGCAGTAATAAGAAGGGGCTGCGATGTGGGGGTGGGCACTCCATAAAATTACAGATGTGCTTTAAAATGCAGCGTGAGCTAGCCAGCAGCTGCTCAAGGCCTCCCAAGTTCCCTGAACTCCAGGTCTCCAAAATCCCGAAGGTCTGGAAATCTTGAAGCGTCTTGCTCCAGCCCTTCAGATGGGAGCAGCAACAGGGTCATCCACAAACACCCTGAACTGTGCCTCGCTGCCAGGGAGCCACCTGTTTCCTTCACTCCAGCCTTACAGAAAACAGACCTAAGAACATTCAGCAGGAGGCTGTGGCAATTAATAAGCACTTGAAGGAGGACAGATACTGGATCAAAGAAAAATACAAAAGGACCTTCATGAAGAGATACAGATGCTGAGCCCTTGGAGCCCTACCAGTGGAGCTGAGCTCAGGTGTGAGCAAAGCATAAATCGCAACAGGTATGTGTACGTGTCAGGGTAACTCCTGCTCTTTCTCTTCAGCTCCTCCTGCTCTGGAGTAAGTAGGCTCCCAGTAAGCCATCATGTGGGGGTACAGGGCTAGCCAGCTGTACCATCTCAGAGCCCACTTGTGCACAGTGAAATCAATACAACATCAGAGAGCAGAGGAAGGAATGGTTTAAAAAAAAAAGGTCCCTGTCCCCAGAGAAGAAAACAAATGCTCAAGCAAGAAAAGTATTAAAAGAGTCAGAAGAGTCTTTTTATGAACCTGTAGAGGAAGTTAAGAGCCTATGAGATTGAAACTATTATCCCAATATTACCATAGTTTTTCATAAGAAGAAAAAGGCATACAGAGGTGAAATACGGGGCTAGGGTTTGACTTGGAAGAACTTGTTGACAAATGCCCACTGTTATCATTCAAGTTCCTTCTCATGCCCCATGCTAGTGATTTTCCAGCCAGAGTTACAACTTACAGTGCAAGCAAGACTTGAGCAAAACAATTTAGGTGAGCTTTCGTGTACCTCCCTTGGCCTCATTAGCAGGATCTTCTAGAGGATTGAGATAACGGAGCACAGACGCTGGGGGCCACCGTGCTGACCTTGATTTAGCAGGGTGACGTGCCCACGGCTGTTCCCTCCTCTCACTGGCCTGGGCCCCAGCTCATTTCCTTGCCCTTTGCCCCATCATTTCTTGTTTTACTCCATCCCTCCCCATGCGTGTCTTAATCACACACTGATGAGCACCCAGGTGGATCTCACCGTGGTCTTAAACACTTTCTAACAGTTCAATCTGAGTTTGAACCCAGGCTGGAAACGAAGCTACTGACTTTCTTAGCAAGAGAAGTGGAGATGTACTTCACCCTAAGGGACATATTAACGGAACCGGTTTCATCAAAATATACTCAGTTCTAGTAGCATGCTTGTTTGGCTCTAACTGAGCATTTTCCATCCAGAAGCAGCCAACAGCTATGTGAGGGTAACTCCAAGATCCTCTTAAGTAAAGCACATTAGCAGCTGGAGCCCAGGAGCAGGTGTGGGGGGTACATGTGGGGTTGGGGCTAACAGTGACAGCAGTATGATGCCTGAGTCCTAGCATAAACACGCAGGGGTCACTGGGGTCCATCTAGGCACAGAATAACTAGACCCTCCCTGACTGGCTGAAGCCTGCATCTGAATCCTCTAACAGGCTTGCAGAAACTCAGCTTCCAGGGCAGTTGTTCTTTGCAAGTCAATTGGCACAAAGAAAAACAAACACCATGGAAGCTCTAGGAAAGAGAACCTAGAGATGCTTATTTTTGAGAGGCTTGGATTCTTCCTCCTGTTGCTTGGTGAAGCAGCCTCAGATCCCAGTCTCTTTGTCCCCACTGGTTGGTGTCCATTTCTGAGTATGTGCACCCTCTGTGATTTAAGAAGCCTCACAGAAAGCTCTAAGTGCGTAAAAGGTGTTAATTCAGCAACAGTAACATACTTCCAGGCCCCAAATGCCTCAATTTAACATCTGGCTTTGACTCAGACAATACATTCAAAATACCAGCATCTCCTGGGTATTCTCCAGGTCAAGAACTCTTCAAAGTATGTCTCTCTCTTCAGCACTACAGTAATACTGGAGCCAATTCTTACTCTCCAGAGGAATAAAGCTTTCTTTTTCTTTTTGGATATCTTAGAGCTTCGATAAAAGGGAAATAAGACAAAGGGCAAGCAAAAAAAAAAATCAAAGATTCATCTCCAAGCAGACTAACCCACCATTTCCATGGATAGAAGCACATGCCCTGGTCTCCTAACCAACCTCGAGGTCTTCAGAATCGCTCTAGTGAAAGTAAGCTCCAGGTGGAAAAATAAAAAAAAACAACCCTGTATCACAGTCATCCCACCTCAGTTGGTTCACAGCAAGAAATGTAATCAATCTAAACAATTGAGATGTCCCTTAAAAGCTTATCTGATTCTACTCTAAATCTGCAAAGCTTAACTTTTGTATATACTAAATAATTAATATAGCTGCATACCTCCGATAAATCATGTGTTCAGAATTCAAGATACATCTGCTTGGGAACCTTAATGTGATTTAACAGATAAAATCCACTATTTCCCTGAATCACCTGTCAAATTTTGAAGCCAGGATAATTTATGCACCCAGACATATGTCTATGCACCCAACATTCACATAGCTGGTTTAGATGACTCAATCATTTAAAAATATTCTTAATTTCCCTATGAACCCACAGAAAGCAAAGCACTCTTGCAAAACCAAACCAAACCAAACCACCAGTGCTGCTTGGGAACAAACAATCAAACAAAAAGACAGCTGGGCCCCAGAGTTAGTGTTGTGGTGTCATCTCGAGGAAGCATTAAACCAGGAATCAGCAGAAATGGGCGGCAGTCAGTTTGCCATTATCTACCTATAGAATAGGAGGCAAGTCATTTAACTCCTATGATTTTCAGTTGTTGTTTTTTTTAATTCACCATAATTCCTCTACGTGCAGATATACTAAAATACTAACAACCTTTTCTCCAGGCAAGTTTTTATCTGCATCCATGTCTTCATCCACACACATACCCATATAAATAACTATCTTCTTGAACAATATTGTATAAAAAAAACAAGACTGAATTCTTAGCTTTTTTCTGGCCCCCCCCAAAATTTGGAGATTCTGGGAATAAAGAGAACTAACAATTACCCTGCTACTGGTGTAGGTGGCAGAGACATGCAGTAAACGCCTGCTGACTCAGAACGGCTGGAAAAGAGCTCGTACAGATCACTGAACATTCCAGAGAGGTGAGACGTGGTCAGCAAATGTATAAGGTCAAGTGGGCAGGAGACTGGATGAGAGGGATGTGTGGACCAGAGCCTGGGGCAGCCCTGGAGTCACTCTGCAGGGAAAGAATCAGCCCAAAGAGAAAAACGCACAGGACCGGGAGGGAGGTCAATCAAAACAGCCAAGGTGGAGAGTCATAAACTACTCCCAGAGTCAGCGAGAGTCAAGAGAACTGGAAAGTCTTGTACAGCTAGTGAAGCTGGTTCAGGCTTTCCAGAGAGCAATTTGGAAATATCTATCACAAGCTTTAAAATAAGGATGCCTTGTGACCCCATAGGGGGAGATGCAAATGTGGCCCCTATTTTTCATCCTGTCCTGAATGCACACCTTGGCTGTATAACTCTGCAGTCCCCTTCAAGTGTTTTGCCCCTTGATGCTGGGCTCAGTCACATAATTTACTTAGTGATGTTCGTAAATGTGATCTAAGCAGAAACTTGAAAAATATGTGGAAGAACAAGCTTGCTATGGCTCTGCCAATGACATGAGAACACATTTGGGCCAGCCTGCCAGAGAATGGGAAGCAATGGAACAGAGTCAAGTTCCCCGGGGCACTGGGTCCCAGACAGCCTCACTCATCCAACAGCCAGCCAACGGACACCCAGGTAAGGAGCTGCCCAACCAAGATCAGCAGAGCCAGCTGGTGGACCCCTAGTTAGCCCCAGTCTTGTGAATGATGCTCATCATTTGCGCCACAGAAGCCCTGCTTTGCAGCATTATTCTAGCAATTGATAACTAATACTTCCATCAGCTCCACATCTAAAAATCTGTCAAAAATAAACATACATACTCATACGTATGTACAAAGGCCTGGCTACATATATGCTCATCATAACACTGTTTATACTATCAAAAATATAGAAACTATTTAAATGACAATTAAAGGGACTAATCATATCATGCTACGTCTGTATAATGCAATACCATCCAGTCACGCTGCAGAAAAGCAGTTCCTAGAGATGAAAAAGAACATTTACTCTGCACTAAGTCAATCAGCAAGCTGCATAGAATGATCTTGTATCTGTAAATATATACAATTATGAAAAGGCTGAAGCATAAACACCAAAATATTAGTATTTTGTCCGGGTGTTGTGCTTATGGGAGATTTTTAGATTGCTGATTTAGCCGATATGCCTTTTCTACAGTAAAACATGTATCTTTCTAAATACTTTTAAAAGTACTGCTGAAAATTAAGAAGCAAGACCTCAGCAGACAAGGCCATTGGTATTGTTCCTGGAAATGTGAGTGATGAATGGAGATGATAAATCTGGACCGATACCAATCAGGAGCCTAGGCCACCGAGAGGGGAGGGCACCCGAAGAGACAAATGCTGGCAGGAAAGGTCTGAACAGGGCGAGAGCTGCTCTTTCACCTGCCTCTCTCCATTTCCTCCTTTTAAATCTGGAATGGGGAGAAAAAGGACAGCTGCATTATTAGTGCATTAATTATGATAATATTCTGTGCGCGACTAATACATGTCAAACCATCCTCATACCAAATTGAAAACTGACATTTTTACCTCATGAATATTGCTCCGTCAGTGACATTTATTGTACGTTCCCAATCTTGCAACAGTGAATGTCAGGTCAACTATCAAGCAGTTGCTTTCCTTCCATTTTATTTCCTATTTTAAAGCAGTAAGCTGTCACTGTTAATTGGGATGCAAAGTCAGATTGCACCCAGAGAATCTGAGGCCACCAGCTGCCTGAACATCTTTCTTTGGTCCCTGGAAAACAACACTGCATCAGAGCTGCCCATATATCCTTGCCCTCTTCTTTATCCTACTTAAGTTTTAAATCATCACCACCACCCTGGATTGCCCTATCTCTACTTTCTGTTTCATTTGTCTTCAGAACACTCATGATCACCCAGAATATGGTATATTTACCTACTTGTTGACTGCCTATCACTCCCTGTTGAGGGCAGGAATTTCTGTTTTGTTGCTGTCCAGTCACTCAGTCGTGTCTGACTCTTTGCAGCCACGTGGCTGCAGCACACCAGGCTTCCCTGTCCTTCACCATCTCCCAGAGCTGGATCAAACTCACGTCCATTGAGTCGGTGATGCCACCCAACCATCTTGTCTTTTTGTTTTATCTACTGCTATATTACCAACACCTAGAATAATCTTTAATATACTAGTGAAAGTCACTCAATCTTGTCCGACTCTTTGAGACCACATCTCACACGCTAGTAAAGTAATGCTCAAAATTCTCCAAGCCAGGCTTCAGCATTATGTGAACCGTGAACTTCCAGATGTTCAAGCTGGTTGTAGAAAAGGCAGAGGAACCAGAGAACAAATTGCCAACATCCGCTGGATCATGGAAAAAGCAAGAGAGTTCCGGAAAAACATCTATTTCTGCTTCATTGACTATGCCAAAGCCTTTGACTGTGTGGATCACAATAAACTGTGGAAAATTCTGAGAGAGAAGGGAATACTAGACCACCTGACCTGCCTCTTGAGAAACTTATATGCAGGTCAGGAAGCAGAACTGGCCATGGAACAACAGACTCATTCCAAATAGGTAAAGGAGTACTGTCAAGGCTCTATATTGTCACCCTGCTTATTTAACTTATATGCAGAGTACATCGTGAGAAACGCTGGGCTGGAAGAAGCACAAGCTGGAATCAAGATTGCTGGGAGAAATCTCAATAACCTCAGACATGCAGATGATACCACCCTTATGGAAGAAAGTGAAGAGGAATTAAAAAGCCTTTTGATAAAAGTGAAAGAGAAGAGCAAAAAAGTTGGCTTAACGCTCAACATTCAGAAAACAAAGATCATGGCATCTGGTTCCATCACTTCATGGGAAATAGATGGGGAAAACAGTGGAAACAGTGTTGGACTTTATTTTGGGGGGGCTCCAAAATCACTGCAGATGGTGATTGCAGCCATGAAATTAAAAGACGCTTACTCCTTGGAAGGAAAGTTATGACCACCCTAGATAGCATATTTAAAAGCAGAGACATTACTTTGCCAACAATGGTCCATCTAGTCAAGGCTATGGTTTTTCCAGTGGTCATGTATGGATGTGAGAGTTGGATTGTGAAGAAAGCTCAGCGCCAAAGAATTGATGCTTTTGAACTGTGGTGTTGGAGAAGACTCTTGAGAGTCCCTTGGACTGCAAGGAGATCCAACCAGTCCATTCTAAAGGGGATCAGCCCTGGGATTTCTTTGGAAGGAATGATGCTAAAGCTGAAACTCCAGTACCTTGGTCACCTCATGCAAAGAGTTGACTCATTGGAAAAGACTCTGACACTGGGAGGGATTGAGGGCAGGAGGAGAATGGGACAACCGAGGATGAGATGGCTGGATGGCATCACTGACTCGATGGACGTGAGTTTGAGTGAACTCCGGGAGATGGTGATGGACAGGGAGGCCTGGCGTGCTGCGATTCATGGGGTCGCAGAGAGTCGGACACGACTGAGTGACTGAACTGAACTGAAGACTGTACAGTGCATGGAATTATCCAGGCCAGAATACTGAAGTGGGCAGCCTTTCCCTTCTCCAGGGGATCTTCCCAATCCAGGGATTGAACCCAGGTCTTCCGCACTGCAGGTGGATTCGTTACCAGCTGAGCCACAAGACAGGCCCAAGAATACTGGAGTGGGCAGCCTCTCCCTTCTCCAGCAATCTTCACAACCCAGGAATTGAGCCAGAGTCTCCTGCATTACAGTGGATTCTTTACCAACTGAGCTGTGTTCAGTAAATGCTGATTGCAAGAATCACTTTGCATAAATGGACTTCTCAGAATCCTCAGAGGTGAAGTGTTCCAGCCAAACAGTTTATCCCCTTTAAACCATACGATTTTCTGGATCCCAAGTTCTTAGTGACCTACAGAATGACCCATTACAAAACAGACTTTTCAAAAAGCTGCATCATTCAAGCACTCATTTTTCATCTCCAGTTTCATATTACTCTTGAAAACCCTCAACTGCACTCCCCTGCCGCGCCATGCATCTATTGTATTGCTAACCCATAATCATTCATTGGTCACCAATTCTCAGCCACCAGGATTCCTGGAAATTTTCACCAGCCTCCATCTACATAGTTCCCAAAAATGATAATCAGCAAGCACTTATTCATAACTCACACTGTGTTCATCACATCACACATCACTAGGGAGGAACAAAGCGGGAACAACATAGGCTCTGATGGCAGATACGTAAACTATAGTTGGAAAAAGAAAACTCTGAACGTGATGTCATCTGCAACTGCGGCTGTAACTTCAAACTTGCTATGCCGCAAAATGAACTTACTATATATCTGCCAAACTTCTTTCCGAGCATTTTCCTGTGCAAATGGCGTGTGGCTAGTAATATTAACTGATAAAAGCATGTCATTATTATTTAGTAAGTGACACTTTATAGATGGTTACATTGATTATAACCACAGCAACCGCACAAAAAGAGAGCTCATGATTTTTTACCAGTAAGGAAATCAAAAGCTTTAGTATTTTGTATGTTTAAGAAATAAAGATGATGTGTGTATATTCATGCATGTAAAGGTTCAAGGAATAAACTGCAACAGTTACTAAGCCCCTACGGCTGAAGGAATTGAGAAGCAAAAGGGAAGGGAGAAGCAACAGATGGGCCACAAGATGCCTAGCTCTGCGCCAGAAGTTACTGAAGATACGGAAAAAGCAGACCTTCCCTGCTGTCCCTTCCCCAGGTCTGGGAAGCCACATGACGTCATTTCTACTATTTCAAGAAAGAATAGTCTTCCTTTCAAAGAGAGATCGGATTTTTTTTTTAATGAATCTATCCATTCAGTTCAGTCACTCAGTCATATTCAATTCTTTGTGACCCCATGGGCTGCAGCACGCCAGGCTTCCCTGTCCTTCACGAACTTGTAGAGCTCACTCAAACTCATGTCCATTGAGTCGGTGATGCCATGGAACCATCTCATCCTCTGCCGCCCCCTTTTCTTCCCGCCTTCAATCTTTCCCAGCATCAGGGTCTTTTCGGATGAGTCCGTTCTTCATATCAGGTGGCCCAAGTATTGGAGCTTCAGTTTCAGCATTAGTTCTTCCAATGCATATTCAGGACTGATCTCCTTTAAGATGGACTGGTTGGACCTCCTCGAAGTCCAAGGGGGTCTCAAGAGTCTTGTCCAACACCACAGTTCAAAGCATCAATTCTTCGGCGCTCAGATTTCTATAGTTGTTTATTATAAAGAACCTCCCTTTAAACTAAAAAATATCTTTCCTTCATTTTGGAGCTAAAATGTCCCTTTCTTTTATGACACAGTGGCAATAATAGCTGATAAAACTCTTTTTAAAAAAGGATCCTTAGTTTGACAGTACCATGTTTGTCACTGTGATTATATTTTTTTAAGATTTATTTTGATATGGACCATTTTTAAAGTCTTTATTGAATCTGTCACAATATTGCTTCTGTCTTATGTCTTGGTTTTTTGGCCACGAGGCACGTGGGATCTTAGCTTCCCAACCGAGGATCAAATCTGCACCCCCTGCATTGGAAGGTGAAGTCTTAACCACTGAACCGCCAGAGAAGTTCCAGTTTTACAAAGTGATTTTGAAACTCAAAAGTCAGACCATCACCACTCGGCTTCCTTCCACCGCCAGCAGTGGCATCATGGCCGTAGGGAAAGGCTGATGTATCCTCTATCTCAAGATATATGGGTATGGATGTACCTGTCGCCAAGTCCTGATACATCACATCATTACACATGGGGCAGAAATTAATATCAGCTAAAGAGCAAACAGGCCTTCAGGGAGATTGAAAGTCTCCACGATCTGAAATAACCATGTGAAGCTCCTAGACTGGTCTGATCCAAGGGGAGGTTTGGTTTCAGATCTAGATGCAGAGGACAGCCCATCAGGACACTAGGAACCGAACACACCAGAGACGTCCCCGTGTAGCCAGCCCAGGCCGGAGCATGCGCCACATTAAAGGGGAGCAGCCTCTCTAGACAAGGCTCCCTGGGGGCCATGAGAAGCCGGGTAGCTGTCAGATGAGTGTCACTTGGACACACCAAACAGCAAGTGCAAGAGAAGGTGGGGGCGGGGAGCCTGGAACCGAGAAGACAGACCGAGAGAAGCCACAGGGGCGAGCAGCGCGGTCAGGCAGCCCAGCATCGTGTCCGGAGAAACAGCAGACGTGGACTGCAATTCCCTTCTCCACCCAGCTTGGTTCATGTTTTACACACCAGCACTGACACGGGAACGAAAAGCCCCAGAGAGGCAGGCAGGAGCTGGGTACATCAGGAGCCGGGCCCTGGAGCTACCCATCGACTCTTCCAGAGAGCGGAGAAGACAGCAGCGGCAGCTTCTCAATGCACTCACGTGGGGAGGGTGGGTGCACAGCTCTGGCAGGGCCTGGATCCATTTAACTGCGGAACATCTGACTGTGAACCCTTCAACACACAGAGGCGCGGTAACTCAGGGAGGTGACTTGTAAGTGAGAGGCAAGAAGAGAGAAGGTTTATGAAAGCACCAAGGAACCTCCAGGTTTATACAGACCCCAAGAGCAGTCTGTATAAATTTCTAGCACAGACTCCGCTCGGGGTTCATCTGGGCCCTCAGAGAAACCTCAAGACCAACACGTGCAGGCTCTCCATGTTGCACCATCGTATCTGTCTTTGTAAGGTCATGTGACTTTTCTTCTATACATCCACCCCTTTTCAACATCCAAATCAAAAGAAATGGTATCTGGTAAATAACTGTTGATGTCTAACATTCAGTAAATGCTCGATGTTTGTTGAACTAAAAAGATTTGAAATGGAGATGACCACAGCTAAGCGGTATTCCAAACATAACCCTGTTCAATAACCTTTTATCTCATTTTCTCACTCACTTGGCGGTATCTATCTTGACAACAAAATCACTACTTTCCCCAAAAGGCAACTAATGCTGCACACAAAACTGAAAATTCGTTTTTATCTTTCGAGTTCGAAGATAAAATCAGGCCTCCAATCATCAGATTTGGTCAAATTTGCCTCTTAAACGTTTCTTTCTCTCTCTCTTCTCCTCTCATCTCCCTCCCCACTTTCTCAGGTGACTGCCTCCTCATTTGTCTCCTCGCCTGCTCACATGTCCTCCAATCCATGTTCCAGATGGTGGTCCGTTATTTTTAAAATGACTTGTGATATGACACTAGACTGCTCTAAAAACCATCACTGGCTCAGCATCCTTTACTAGGTGAAGTGGAAACGGACTTGATGAAGGAACTTGAGAACCATACATGGAAGATGACCAGAGGTGCCAGGAGGCGGCAACAGCAGAGAGGGTGATGTCCTGGGAACAGCCTGATGGGGTCCCACTTACCACTGGACCACTGCCACGGGCCACTGCCCCCCTCCCCGGGCATCACCAGAATGGGTTCTTCCTCCCACCCACCGAGCCTGGCTCGCAGGGTTCTCTTGAGGCTGGGCAAAGTGAAACTAGCCTTTGGGGGCTTCAGTAGCAGAATGAGGGCCCATCTGCCTTTCAGCAAACTGCTCAAGCATAGAAAGGGAGCTCAGCTACTAGGGAGCCTCAAAAAAAAAATCACAAGTGCATACATTCATCAAATCCTAAGCTCCTCTTTGCCAACCTATCTGTGGAAGTGGTAGGCATGACAAGGATGAACTCTCCTGCAACTCTGTTCCATCAACACAGCTCTTGACCACACATAGAGGAATGAAGACCCCCCTCCTCCTCCCGCCGCCCCGACTCTCTCTGCCAGGGCTCTGTAAGACGGAAGACTGGCCAGGCGCTGCTGGAGGACTGCCTAGCCACCCAGAGTTGCATAAAGGACTTCAATTTAGTACTAGAACCTAGAACCAGAATTAACCGGACAGAATTTCCTGTATTTCCTAGCTGAGCTTCACACTGAACCATAAAAAGCTCTAAAGCTTGAAAAAATAAATAAAATGACAAATGGTTAGAATGGCTGCAAGAAAAACCGTGCCACCTGGTACAGCATCCAGTCTGTGCCAGGAATTCTACACATGGTAGGTAACATTTCACGCTAACAAACACGTAGCCCTCCAAAATTCCCATTTTTGAAATCCCAAACCACAGCATGATAAAGGCAGGAGATGGGGCCCTTGGAAGGTAATGAAGTCACGATAGCGAGCCCTCAGGAACGGGGTTAATGCCTCCATAAGAAACATAAGAGGAGTTGATTTTCCTCTCGGTCATGTGAGGATACCTAATCTGCAAGCACCTTGATGTGGGACTTCCAGACTCCAGACACGTGAGAAACAGCTGTTTCCCGTCTAAGTCACCGAGTCAGTGGTACAATCTGGAGGAACTAAGGCAAATCTTTGAACGCGGGTATTATGCCCACTGTCAGAGGAGGACCTGGAGCCTGGGCCCCAGTCCTCCAGGCCAGAGCTACCGGAAGTGTGGTCCCTGGACGTCAGCATCTCCAGGGAAACTGTCAGAAGTACAAGGTCACAGATTCCACCTCGGACCAGCTGAATCAGAATCTCAGAGGGAGCAGAGAAGCAACCTGTAGTTTAACCAGCTGTGCCTGTGCTTCCGACTTCCACTGAAGTGTGAGGCCCACACCTCCACAGCAGTGTTTGCAGAAGCGTGGCGCGATTTTCCTTGAGGGTACAACACATTTGCCACATGGATGAACTTTTTAAACATATAACTGCGATGTATCCATTTTATTATGGATTGGTTTAAAAACAACAACAACAGCTCACACATTAAACCCATGACTTCACAGACATACTGCTTAAGGAGATGTCAAATCTCCTTAAGGCAAATAAGAGTATCAGCTCAGTTCAGTTCAGTTCAGTCGCTCAGTCGTGTCCGACTCTTTGCGGCCCCATGAATTGCAGCACGCCAGGCCTCCCTGTTCATCACCATCTCTCAGAGTTCACTCAGACTCATGTCCATCGAGTCCGTGATGCCATCCAGCCATCTCCTCCTCGGTCGTCCCCTTTTCCTCCTGCCTCCAATCCCTCCCGGCAGCAGAGTCTTTTCCAATGAGCATCAGTATACAGAAAACCAATACAGTTGCAGAAAGTTATAGTAAGATCACTGAACCTGATAAATAAACTACTAAAGTCTAGGATACACTTCATAGCTCCAGTCCCAGCTGTAAATCAGCACTGAGAACAGGACCCACTATCCTTTCAAAAAATCTCTTCTACGTGATGCCCAAACTTAACTCTAGAACCTTTGTCCATGGCTTTCAACACAAATTAAGAGAGAGAGAGGAGTTTGTGGTTCTGTCTCTTCCGATAGGGTACGAGCTTAGAAACCCTGAAAGACACAGCGAGCAGGAATGACCCTATAGGAGTGGGCAGGAGCTCAGAACTGGGACGCTGCAGGGAACAAAGCCTGCCATCTACCCCGATTACCGGTCCCAGTCTCACCGGCCACCCGCCTCTGGACACTGCTGGCAAAAGGACCTGCAGGCTGGCAAGGTGAAAGCACAAAGGGGCAATCAGAGCTGACATCATCATTTTTTCTCTACTGCAACTAATAATGCTTACTTACTATTATTATTATTCATAATAAAGCCATTTAAACCCCACTCAATAAGAGGTTTAACAAGCCCATTAAGAACAGGAAAGCTATTTCCTGCCTGGCACTGTTTACGCACATCACTAGGAGACACTTGCTGGCAGGGGAGCCCCATTAACTCTAACCAGGAGTCTTGGCAGCAGCTCATGGAAGGAAAAATAAATCCCTCAAGTAGAATTACTGTGCGGTCAGTGAGGTCATAGCTCCTGTCTGGCAGCGCTGTACTCTAGGCTGAAGTCCCAGCGACGCACCAGGCTCACTCTACAGTCATGCTGGAGACAGGAATCCGCCTGGCTCTATACCTTCTGAAGCCATCTGGCCACAGCCTGACAGCAAAGCCCACTCTGGGGACAGCCTGAGAAAGGACAGAGGCCGTTCGCTCACCACCACCTCTCCTGTGCACTCTTTCCCCACTAAGGCCTGCGTTTTCTGCTTCCGTCTGGTTCTTCCTCCTCTTTTTCTGCCTCTTCGACTCTCAGAGCCCCTACTCTCTGAGGGATGCTTTTGCGCCAAGAGGCCACCTCTAGACCCCTGCTCCTGCAGCCCCCTGAAGACCACTTTCCTCCATCACCTTCCTTGAAGAAAGGATCGGGTCCAGCTAATTCACTAAGCAAAGTGACTGACGGTGTTCAGGAGCCACCCACAGTGGGAAACCCAAGATCACAAAGTCTGACTCAGGAAGAAGCCAGGAGTCACCGTTCCCAGGAAGGCACCTCTCAAACTGGGAACTCAAAGGACCCAACGCAGCGAATCCCTGAGAGTCGCATTCCAAAGCCCAGTGCCCAGCTGAGACTCCTTGGGAAACATTTTGGTGCAAGGACCTTTCTGACTGGTTCTGCCCTCCCCTCAAGGCTAATCACACAGAAACCACAGACTGGACTTGGTCAGCCTGGAGGCTGGTTTTCCTCGTCCAGCTCAGCACTTCCCGCCCCAGTGACGCTTTCTCCCCAGCAGAGGGCAGCAGCTGTCAGAGGCTGGAGCGACCGGGTGCGCAGCCATCTCAGAAGCAGGTCTGCTAAAAACTGGGAGGAAGCAGTGGCAGGGGAGGAGGCAGGCTAGGGGCGGGAAGAAGAGCGGAGCACCAGTCACCCCATCACTCGCCGTGCGCTCGCATTTCTGGCGGAGGCTGGTTTTCCAGCCAGTGCTCCCCACAACCCAGGGCTTTCTGGCGAGTCTGTCTTACCCTGAATGGCTGGTTTGGAAGACTGGGTTATTAATCTGGCCAGCTAGCACCAGGACGCTTAAACCTCTCAGCTTTCCCTTACTCAGCTGCTGATGCCACATGGAAAACACGAGAAAAAGGAGAGGAGAGAAAAAAAAAAAAGCCCAACTATGTTTGAGTCAGAGACGGTTCTGCTTCCACAGCAGATATTTTCTACATTGGATTCCTTTTGTGGCAGCAACATTCACATGAAAATGGGCTCTAGGATGGCAGGCTCCCTGCAACTAAAGTCACTGTTCCTCCTCCATCCTTACGAGGCTGCCCCCAGAGCCAGCAGCCGTGCGAGAGCCGGCAGGGGCGTCTGGCTTTCAGAGCATCCTTTTGGAGGAACCAGGCTGAGCACATGCTCCAGGGTTACTTTGGAGAGATGAGTATGATTAGGAAGTTATATGCAACAGATAAGCCAAGAAACTTTGCCAACAAAGGTCCTTTGCCTTTGTTACTTTGCCGACAGACTTTAAAGAAAGCTGAGTGCGGAAGAATTTTATGCTTTTGAACTGTGGTGTTGGAGAAGACTCTTGAAAGTGCCTTGGACTGCAAGGAGATCCAACCAGTTCATCCTAAAGGACATCAGTCCTGGGTGTTCTTTGGTAGGACTGATGTTGAAGCTGCAACTCCAATACTTTGGCCACCTGATGTGAAGAGCTGACTCACTGGAAAAGAACCTGATGCTGGGAAAGATTGAAGGCAGGAGGAGAAGGGGATGACAGAGGATGAGGTGGCTGGATGGCATCACCGACTCAATGGACATGAGTCTGAGTAAGCTCCAGGAGTTGGTGATGGACACGGAGGCCTGGCATGCTGCAGTCCACAGGGTCACACAGTCAGATATGACTGAGTGACTGAACTGAACTGAAATCAAGAAACTGAAAACTCTTCACAGAGGCAGAACTGTCAGTGAATGGAGAAAATCAGTGTTCTGAAATGTGTAAAGGGTAGACTCTGCTGAAATCCAAAGTGTTACAGGCACACTCAAGTCAAATGTCTGCCACACACTCAGCCTCCCAGCTTACCTGGTCAACCTGTGGCTGCTAAACTTTTACAAGTAACTGCAGTCCTTTTTCTAGCTTTCGTTTATCTGTGAATTGGTGTCCAGGCCCTATGGAAGGCCAAATTCCTCAGTCAGTCTACTGTTGCACAAAGAGACTGGATGCAGAGCTGCCTACAGAACAAGCC
Organism: Neotragus pygmaeus; assembly: GCA_006410875.1. Lineage (NCBI taxonomy): Eukaryota > Metazoa > Chordata > Mammalia > Artiodactyla > Bovidae > Neotragus > Neotragus pygmaeus. The sequence continues at coordinate 1,055,148 of SJYV01029391.1, forward strand.
CCAGTGAATATGAGCTGAAACTTAGAGGACCTCGCACACTACGAAAACTCTGCACCTAAACAGTTAGCTTCAGGAATCGAACTGGGGCAAGAGTATTTACCTCTGAGAAATTCAAGTAGTAGACCTATATGTATAGGGGAAATATTCAAATGAAAGGTCTTGTTTTAGGTAAATTTATGATTTCCAAACTGAACAGACTGGCATCAAAAGGCAGGCTTCTTGGAATCTTGGCTTTCATTTACTCCTTGATTTGGCCATTTAGGGGCTTCCCTAGAAGCTCAGCTGGTAAAGAATCCACCTACAATGCAGGAAACCCGGGTTCAATTCCTGGGTCAGGAAGATCCTCTGGAGAAGGGATAAGCTACCCACTTCAGCATTCTTGGGGCTTCCCTGGTGGCTCAGCTGGTAAAGAATCCACCTGCAGTCCAGGAGACCTGGGTTTGATCCCTGGGCTGGGAAGATCCCCTGGAGAAGGAAATGGCTACCCACTCCAGTATTCTGGCCTAGAGAATTCCATGGACTATATAGTCCATGAGCTCACAAAGAGTCAGACACGACTGAGCACATTTCACTTTCACTTTGTTTAGTCAAAGAATATTAACCAAACACCTTCTTTTAAATTTCTAAAAAAATCTGTTGGCCACACTGAGTGGCATGTGAGATCTTATTTCTCCAACCAGATATCAAACCAGACCTGGACCACCAGGGAAGTCCCCTGAATACCTTCTATGTACAAGGAACTCTCCTGGACTCTGAACGGATATAAAATAAGCACAGGGTAAAGTTATCCCTGGGTTTCCCAGGTGGCTCAGTGGTAAAGAACCCGCCTGCCAATGCAGGCGATGTGGCTTTGAGCCCTGTCTTATGAAGATCCCTTGGAAAAGGAAATGGCAACTGACTCCAGTATTCTTGCCTAGGAAATCTCATGGACAGAGGAGTCTGGTATGCTACAGTCCATGCGGTCTCAAAAAGTCTGGCATGACTTAGCCATTAAACAGCAACAAACTGATCCCTGTTTGTCCTGCCTGCTGCCTGCTAAGTCATTTCAGTCAGGTCTGACTCTTTGCAACCCTATGGACTGTAGCCTGCCAGGCTCTTCAGTCCATGGGATTCTCCGGGCAAGAATACTGGAGTGGGTTGCCATTTCCTCCTCCAGGGGCTCTTACCAACCCAGGGATCCAACCTGCATCTCCCACGGCTCCTGCATCACAAGCGGATTCTTTACTGCTGAGCCACTAGGGAAGCCCATCCCTGCCTGTAAGGCACTTATAACTAAATTGGGTAGACAACATAAAGAGATTCAAAAGAGCTTAAAATAGTACATGCCAAGTACCGAATGAACAGTGATGATAAAGAACACTTTAAAATCTTGGAAAAGGGGGTTGGGAAGCCCCAAATGCTAAGGGAGGTCAGAGAAGGCCTAATGGAAGAAGTTGACCTACTTTGTTCTTATAAGTGTGGGCAGGAATCAGATGTATGGAGAAGAGATCTACTGGAAGGATTCCCAAAGTAGGGGAGAACAATGACAAAGAACTCCCCACTACCATCACGTGCCCAGCACTGTGTTAGCACTGTAGGAGGTCTGCATGGAGGAATGTGCAAAACCTACCAAGGAGGCAATGGAAACATCAACCCAGCGTGCCAAAGAACTGCAGCTTTTAAACTGCGGTGTTGGGGAAGACTATTCAGAGTTCCTTGGACTGTAAGGAGATCCAACCAGTCCATCCTAAAAGAAATCAGTCCTGAATATTCATTGGAAGGACTGATGCTGAAGCTGACACTCTAATACTCTGGCCACCTGATGCAAAGAACTGACTCATTGGAAAAGACCCTCATGCTGGGAAAGATTGAAGGCAGGAGGAGAAGGGGATGACAGAGGATGAGATGGTTGGATGGCATCACCGACTCAATGGACATGAGTTTGAGTAAGCTCCAGGAGTTGGTGATAGACAGGGAGGCCTGGAATGCTGCAGTCCATGGGGTTGCAAAGAGTCGGACACGACTAAGCAACTGAACTGAACTGAAGAGGTGGGCTGAGAAATGCAGACCAGATTGAAGGATCTTCAGTACCAGGTCAAGGAACTGACACTGGAGTCTAAGCAGCAGAAAGATACAATGCATAAGTTTCCCAACCACTTGCCTCCTGGAGGTGGGGTTTACGGTGTTCCATTGAGAGTTGAAAATGCCTGTAAATAAGGAGTAGGTAATAGAGCCTGGTAANATTTCTAAAAAAATCTGTTGGCCACACTGAGTGGCATGTGAGATCTTACTTCTCCAACCAGATATCAAACCAGACCTGGACCACCAGGGAAGTCCCCTGAATACCTTCTATGTACAAGGAACTCTCCTGGACTCTGAACGGATATAAAATAAGCACAGGGTAAAGTTATCCCTGGGTTTCCCAGGTGGCTCAGTGGTAAAGAACCCGCCTGCCAATGCAGGCGATGTGGCTTTGAGCCCTGTCTTATGAAGATCCCTTGGAAAAGGAAATGGCAACTGACTCCAGTATTCTTGCCTAGGAAATCTCATGGACAGAGGAGTCTGGTATGCTACAGTCCATGCGGTCTCAAAAAGTCTGGCATGACTTAGCCATTAAACAGCAACAAACTGATCCCTGTTTGTCCTGCCTGCTGCCTGCTAAGTCATTTCAGTCAGGTCTGACTCTTTGCAACCCTATGGACTGTAGCCTGCCAGGCTCTTCAGTCCATGGGATTCTCCGGGCAAGAATACTGGAGTGGGTTGCCATTTCCTCCTCCAGGGGCTCTTACCAACCCAGGGATCCAACCTGCATCTCCCACGGCTCCTGCATCACAAGCGGATTCTTTACTGCTGAGCCACTAGGGAAGCCCATCCCTGCCTGTAAGGCACTTATAACTAAATTGGGTAGACAACATAAAGAGATTCAAAAGAGCTTAAAATAGTACATGCCAAGTACCGAATGAACAGTGATGATAAAGAACACTTTAAAATCTTGGAAAAGGGGGTTGGGAAGCCCCAAATGCTAAGGGAGGTCAGAGAAGGCCTAATGGAAGAAGTTGACCTACTTTGTTCTTATAAGTGTGGGCAGGAATCAGATGTATGGAGAAGAGATCTACTGGAAGGATTCCCAAAGTAGGGGAGAACAATGACAAAGAACTCCCCACTACCATCACGTGCCCAGCACTGTGTTAGCACTGTAGGAGGTCTGCATGGAGGAATGTGCAAAACCTACCAAGGAGGCAATGGAAACATCAACCCAGCGTGCCAAAGAACTGCAGCTTTTAAACTGCGGTGTTGGGGAAGACTATTCAGAGTTCCTTGGACTGTAAGGAGATCCAACCAGTCCATCCTAAAAGAAATCAGTCCTGAATATTCATTGGAAGGACTGATGCTGAAGCTGACACTCTAATACTCTGGCCACCTGATGCAAAGAACTGACTCATTGGAAAAGACCCTCATGCTGGGAAAGATTGAAGGCAGGAGGAGAAGGGGATGACAGAGGATGAGATGGTTGGATGGCATCACCGACTCAATGGACATGAGTTTGAGTAAGCTCCAGGAGTTGGTGATAGACAGGGAGGCCTGGAATGCTGCAGTCCATGGGGTTGCAAAGAGTCGGACACGACTAAGCAACTGAACTGAACTGAAGAGGTGGGCTGAGAAATGCAGACCAGATTGAAGGATCTTCAGTACCAGGTCAAGGAACTGACACTGGAGTCTAAGCAGCAGAAAGATACAATGCATAAGTTTCCCAACCACTTGCCTCCTGGAGGTGGGGTTTACGGTGTTCCATTGAGAGTTGAAAATGCCTGTAAATAAGGAGTAGGTAATAGAGCCTGGTAAATTACTAAAGAAACAGGATTCTAATTTTCTGCAAACGTTCCTCAAAACAAGGAAGGAACAGGTAGTGGGTGAACCAGAAGCCCAGGTATCTCTTGAAACAAGGGCTTCGAGGATACATTCGTGAACCTCCCAGGAAGACAAGGTGGGAGGCTACACTTCCAGAGTCAAACTTGCCAAACCTCACACTGATGCAGGCATGGGAGGAGGGGAGCAAGGGAGGGTGGAGACCAAAGATATTCAGTTAGCCAGTTATGAGCATCGAACCCAGAATTCACCTCTTCTCTCCATCATTATTGTGTTTCATTGTTACTATAAAGGAGAAACTGCTATTCACAGGCCTACCCCCCTCCGCCCTAAGTATTTAAAATGCTGCTGTAACAGTAAATATCACCCCCAGCGCATTTGTCCTGGAAGAAAAGAGTATGATTTGGAATACCTAATTGAAATGTGCTACAAGAGATAAGGCAGCTGCAGAAACTGACATTTAAAGGTAGGAGACACCATGGAAGACATGAAATATTACTGCTGCTGCCTCAAAAGCAAAAGCCACTTTCATGGGATGGAAACATCCTCCGGCTCTGTCTCCCTGCTCCTGGATCCTCCAGGGCCCTGCTCCCTAGACCCCCTGCCACAGGATTCGAAACCATCTCTGCTCTGCTTCTAGAACCCCACCCCGCTGCCCCTGGGAATGCTGAGGGGCAGATTAAAAAAGAAAACCATTCTAGTTGTCTTTTGCTCTTACATAACCATCTCAAAATCCTAGGTCTTGTTTCCTGATAAGGCTTGTTTCCTAATACAAGCAGATGGATAGCAAGACCCAAAAAAAAAAAAAAAAAAAAGGAAAAGATCTGTCAGGACATCTCAATAGGTCTCATTAAAACTCTGCTTTCTGCCACTGTGCAAGAAAGACGGTAAAAGACTAAAGGTTATCTGAGCTTAATGGCCAGCAAGCCCTGTCCACTGCTAATTGGATATTGTTACTTCTCAAACGATGAATCTAGACAAGGGCTAACTCACCACTTATTCTCTTCACCTAAGACTCCAAATAAGACAGTTTGCCAACCAACAGTCAGACCCAGTACAATTCCTGCTTCCAACATGTCTCTGCACACCTAAGTAGCTGGTCTCCAAGGATGGGCTCCCAATGAACCATGGCTTACAGTATTTAAGTCTTTGTATAGTCCTCTGGCCTTGCATATGAGCTGGCCCTGGGACTTGCTTTTGATCAGCAGGACAAAGTGAGGTCCTAAGAAATCTTATAGTCTCCATCTGGCTTTATGAGAATGTGTGTACTTAGGGTACCCCCCCCCAGAACCCTGCCACACTTCTTTAAGAAGCCTAGATCACTTGGAGAGGTCACGGTCACATGAAGGTTCTCTCCAGCTGGTTTCTCTCATCAACCGCTAGCCACGTATGTGAATAAATACTTCTGAAGTTGCAGCTGATCAAGACACCAGAAGACTGTGCCCTGGTTCTTATCAGAGAGCAGAAAAAAACCCTCAACAGGTCACAGCCAAGCCACAGGTCTGTGATGCAGAATAGAAAGTCTGCTGTTTGAATCCACCAAGTTTTACAGCAGTTTGTTTTGTTACAATAATCTGAACAGAAGTGAGTTAAGAGTAGGGTGCTGCTAAAACAAACATCTAAAACATTTAGCATTAGCCTTGGAACCAGGCAAGAAACAGAGTGAAGGGCCTCCAAAAGTACAGGAAGAAATGTGTTATTAGAGGAAAGAGGACAAGCCTTATGAAGTGGCTGGAAGTTTAGCCAAACTGTCACCTGTAGTAACGTGAAAATTGAAAAAATACTCTGAACCAGTGGAACTGGCTAAGGAACTTTCCAGGCAGATTATCAAAAGTGCTAACTAGTTTCTTTTATTTCCTATTGACAAAGTACACACAGAAATGAGCTAAGGAACGAACTGTTAAAAATTCAAACAGAATTTTGAGGAAATATAGAGGAGTCAGGACTTAAAAGTGTTTGAAAACAGAAGAATTTTTCATTCCCAGTCTTTCCAACCAGCAAACGTTTCGAAAAATAGAGGTAGACTCATAGTATAGGTCAAATTCAGGACCTTTCTATAAAATGTAGCCTTAAGATTACATTTTGATCAAAGGTACAACCTAAGACATTTTGTTTACACCTAAGTAAGAGTAAGGTGATGCCTTATAGAATCTCTTAAATAGAAAAATGACTTCTTAGAACCATAAGGCTCTATCTTCTAACACTCTTCAGACAAAATGACTTTTAAGAACCTTAAGAGTTTGCCTCTGGTAACAAATTCTATTCTGGTTACTTATTGCTTTGTAAGAAACTAGATCAAAAGGTAATGGCTTAAAACAATGTAGCATTTCTCATGGCCCGGTGATTTAATTTTGAACGCTCCCATGTGGCTGCAGGTCGTTGCAGCTGGAGCTGGTATAGGATGAAGCCTCGACTGAGCAGGCATCCAAGACAGCTTCCTCATTCACACACCTGGTGTCTCCTCGGCCTCTCTCTCTCTGCAGTTTGCATCTCATTCTCCAAGGCCTCTCTGCCAAACTTGAGCTTCTTTTGGCAGTTATGCTTCTTCGCTGGCTTCCAAGTCAGAAAGGAGAAGCCACCAGGCCAGGGAATGGCTACTCCCAGCACCAGCAGCAGCATTAAACCACCATGTGCTATCGATCAAAGCCATGACATGGTCTTTCCAGATTCAAGAAGATGGGGAGAGAGGCTCTACCTCCTGAAATCAATGAGACAGTGTCAAAGATACATCACAGAAGAGTGTATGGGACAGGAAATATCACTGTAAACATCTTTGAAAAAATAGAATCTACCACAACCTACTACTTAAGAAAAAAAAACAAAAAAACTCATATCCCTCCTTGAGTTAGAAAACATATATGATGCTTATAATCAGCCCAAGGTATAATATGATGGTCAGAAAGACCAAAAAATATGTTAACTGCCAAAACACAAATCCAAAACAAGGAAAACCAACAGGTCTTTTGGCTTCTGCACTGATGAAATCATATATGGAAGGAAAAGTACGTTCATGGCTAAGTACTAAGTTTACAAAGGGCCACTGAAAATAACTGGGGCGTGTTCTGGGGAGAGTGATCAGTGTTATCAATAACTAAAAACTGTATCATTCTAGAAGTGTATGTTGTAAAAGCAACACTACTCTACTCAAAGATTCATGGACAGGATCTCAGCTGAGCTTCTCACATCTTCCCTTCTGTGTCCCCTAGGAGACTCACATCACACATAGATATATGGTTTGAACTCACTGGCCTAGGTCCCCTCTAAGATACTTACATTCTAAGGCTCTGGTTCTCTTCTACAAGGGAATGTATTTGATCCTTACTGCATAAAATTTTCTGGCATCTAACAAAGCTGTCCCCATTTTCCCATGGTGGGGAACATTAAAAATATTCTTTTATGATTTCCAGTCCTTTTTTCTCTCTGGGAAGACAGATTTACACTTCTCCAGCACCTGGTAATTAAGCAGGGTCATGTGACCTGCTTTGGCCAATGAAAGCAAGAACCAGTGCAGGTATTCCTTGTTCTCTTTCTCTTCTAAAGCCTCCTGTGGAATGGCCCCATCAAAAAAAAAAAAAAAAAGGAGCTGTTCAATCAATGATGAACAGAGCCCCACTGTTACCAGTATTCAATATGTAATATGAATGAGAGGTCAACCTAGGCTCTTTTAAGATATCAAGATTTGGGGGCTAATTTGTTACTGCAGCAGGATCAAGTCTATGCTGACTAACATAATCACCATCTTGGGAAAAAGCCTCATCCTGAAAGCGTACCTCAGAAACGTGTTTAATCTTTTAGGGACTCAGCTCTCTAATGGAAGTCCTGAAACCTAAATGCAACTATATTTCAGAGTAATTTCTGAAGTGATTAGATTCAATTGGCAGGAATCACGAGTTACCCCTGAAAGCCAGAAGTTGGAAGGAGCTTTCTCCAGGAGCTTACCCAGCGCTCTCCTTTCCCCCAAAAGAGCTTATGTATAAAGAGAAGTTCAAGGTGAAGAAGACAAACTCGACACCAGAGCCCTGACTTCAGCTGCTGAATGATCCAAAAGAAGTGGCCACACTGACCCAGCCTGCTCTTAATAACTCCCACAGCATGTACTGCCCAGAGGCCTCTGGGCTTGTGAAGGGTCAGCATCTTAGAAAAGCCAGTGAGTATCCAACCCTGAGGGAGAGGTTACACTGTCTCTATCTTCGCCAAGAGTTTAATTAGAAAATGCTGCTGTTTGTTAAATAAACACTCATGCATTATGAAATACACCATCCACTCTGCACAGCAAGGTTGGAACCTGAGTCCCTGATTGGGCAAAAAGGATCTTCCATCCCTGGGAACTTCCCTCCTCAAGCCCAGCCAGAAGGTCACCAGAAAGGACAATGAGTCCATAGCCTGGCCTATTGTTCAGCTGTCAGTTAGGGGATAACACGCTGCAGGAGCCATAGTCTGGCTTTACCAGAGCAGTTTCATAGATGAGGTACCTCTGGTTCAAGTACGGGGGGGAAACAGTCCATGAAAGGAAAGACCGTATTAGGACAGAGCAAGTTTACCTGTGGCGTTCCAGCCTAGCTCCACCCCACCCTTCCCCAGCCAAGGGCCCCTTATTGGCAGGCAGTACTTTCAGAAACTCAGATAATTCACTTCCAGAAAACAGTTCCCGAGGGTCTTGCTCTGAAGCATTGCAGGACATGCGAAAGTGAGGAAGAAAGTTCACAGCCCATAAGGTGGTCACAAATAGCTACTGTAAGAAGAAACTGCAATGTTCGCTGTTTCAAGAAACACATAAACCAGTT
>SJYV01029391.1:1063804-1172526 GCA_006410875.1 Neotragus pygmaeus
ACCTAATTAAAATTAAAAGCTTCTGCACAACAAAAGAAACTATAAGCAAGGTGAAAAGACAGCCTTCAGAATGAGAGAAAATAATAGCAAATGAAGCAACTGACAAACAACTAATCTCAAAAATATACAAGCAACTCCTACATCTTAACTAAAGAAAAATAAACGACCCAATCAAAAAATGGGCCAAAGAACTAAACAAACATTTCTCCAAAGAAGACATACGGAGAAGAACCATTTTAAAAAGGGGCGGAGTTTGGGCAAAGGCTTCGGCTCCCTTGCTGCTTATTCAACCACATGCCACCATGGCTCGCCAAGATGCCTCCAGATCCTGCTCAAGTCTTCCAAACTTGTAGAAAGCTTTTATTTACGCAGTATCGTCTATGTCAAATAGCGGTGATTACAAAAGTGGATAATGTACTACCCCAACAGGCCCATCCACTGGCTCGGGTACCACATTCTGCAGGTGAAAACCTGCGATGCCCAGAGTGGGCAAGGAAGCACTGAGACGGGCAGAAGGCTAACCTGTGGGTTCGCCGCAAGCCGCCCTCTCACGGCAGGTGGGTGCCCCAACTGGCTGGTAAGATCTGGACCCTGATGGACAAGGCCTTAGGGAAGTGGGCTGCGGGGCTGTGGTGAGCAAGAGCCTTGGGAGGAGCCGCAGGACCTCCAGCCTCTCCCCAGGGGGAGGCCCACTTGCGTGGGCATCTTTCGGAGCCTTCACGTGGCGCCCTGGGCTCCACCCTCTTCGGCTTTCTCCTCTGTGTCTGGGGTGGCGCTTCTTGCGCTCCTGAGCACCAAGCACCCAGAAGGCAGGCCTTCGGCATCGCTCTGGGAACCCCGGCCTGATGGAAGGTCCTAATACACCAGGGACCTTCGGGGCCCTGGGGGCCCTCCAGCTCGGACCCTTCTACAGCCCCATGTGAGGACCCCCTGGAAGCATCGCGCCTCTCCGTCCACATACTTGCCTGCGGGGGTCATCCTGAGCGAGATCCTCCTGAAAAGGCCAACTATGCCGAGGCCTTCTAAGGGCACCCTTAGATGCCCCTTAAGCCCAAGAGACCGGCGAGGTCACAGCTGCTGCTTCCAGAGGGCCAGGTGTGGCTGTCCCTACCCTGGCCGAAGGGGTGCCCTGAGGCTTGGAGTGCCCTCTGGCCTGAGACCCCAGGAGCTCGGGCTGCGCCCCGCCTCCACTGACTCTGAGACCCACCCTAACGGCTGGAACCCTGGCCCCCAGGTGCCTGGGGCGGACTGTTCTAGAAGAGCTTTTCCTGAGTACCTGCTGCCTCCACCGCCAACACAGAAAAGCATCTATTACTTTATGTGCTTTGTTTTTATTCTTGATGCAATTGAATTTTTCACCTTACGTCTACATGTATATAAGAGCCCAACTTGTAATAAAGGGTTAATGAAGAAGAAAAGTGAATGTTGCTCATTCCTGTCCAACTCTTGGAGACCCCATGGACTATTCAGTCCAGGGAGTCCTCCAGGCCAGAATACTGGAGTGGTAGCTTTTCCCCCTCTCCTGGGGATCTTCCCAACCCAGGAATCGAACTGCAGTCTCCTGCATTGCAGGCAGATTCTTTACCATCTGAGCTATCAGGGAAGCCCTTAGACTGCAAGGAGATCCAACCAGACCATCCTAAAGGAAATCAGTTCTGAATATTCATTGGAAGGACTGATGCTGAAGCTGAAACTGCAATACTTTGGCCACCTGATGCAAAGATCTGACTCCTTAGAAAAGACTCTGATGCTAGGAAAGATTGAAGGAGGAGAAGGGGATGACAGAGGATGAGATGGTTGAGATGGCATCATCGACTCAATGGACATGAGCTTGAGTAAGCTCGAGGAGTTGGTGATGGACAGGAAAACCTGGAATGCTGCAGTCCATGGGGTCACAAACAGTCAGACACAACTGAGCAACTGAACTAAAGAAGAAAAGAAAAAGATGGATAATGCCAACTATTGTCAAGGTTGTGGCAGTGTGGAACTTTTCTTTAGGCATAGCTAGTGGGCATTAAAGTTGGTATAGCCTTTCTGGAAAACAATTTGGAAGCCTCATGTGTAGCTCCTCTAACCCAGCAACACCACTCCTGGGAATAAAACCTCAAGAAGCTCTCACTGGGCTTCTCAGGTGGCGCCAGTAGTAAAGAATCTGCCTGTTAGTGCAGGAGACAGAAGGGGTGTGGATTGGATCCCTGGGTCGGGAAGATTCCCTGAAGGAGGGCAAGGCACCCCACCCCGGTATTCCTGCCTGGAGAATCCCATGGACAGAGGAGCCTAGCGGGCTGCAGTCCACTGCAAAGGGTTGGACACGACTGAAGCGATTTGGCACTCAGTCTCTCACTGGGCACCATGGAAGGAACAGTTGGTAAAAGCAGAACTGAACAGTGAGAAGACAGTGGACACATACAGGGGGACGCTGTGCTGCTGCCGGGAAAGGAGAACCTAACGCTTTAACCTCTGAGCCACGAGGGAAGACCCAAATATCACACAAGGCAACGTGAGAAGATCTTAAACATATAGTTTTGAATGAAAACAAAATATATCAAATAACCAGCACATCAAGTTCAGTTGATGAGTACATCAACAGGTAGAACCAATTGCTATTAACATAAATTTAAAACATACAACAACAAAATCACATTACATATCTTACAGAGGCAGAAGCTTATTTAAGTATATAGGTTCGATCCCTGGGTGGGGAAGATCCCCTGGAGAAGAGAAAGGCTACCCACTCCAGCATTCTGGCTTAGAGAATTTCATGAACTGTATAGTCCATGCAGTCGCAGAGTTAGACACAACTGAGTGACTCACTTCACTTCCCTTCACACATATTTAAAAACTACACACGCACACACACACACACACACACATGCTTTAATTCTCTGCTATATCTAACAGAGAATAGAAAGTCTGATTAAAGATGAAGGAGAAACATAAATAAAACCAGGGAAGCCTTGCAGTGGCAGTGACTGTGTGTTATATACTCACTTTCTTTATCAGAGGTCAAAAGGAGAAAAAATATTTTGCTTGACTTGAACAAAATATGAGATTTGTGTCTGAACTAAATTTGTACATTGTGTGGTGTAGTGGTTTAAGAGATCAGCCAGCGATGGCAGGGAGACCTGCTTTTGAATTAGAGCCCTATCGCTTATTAACCGTGTCTGCAAGGATTAAGAGGAGATAATGTATGTAAAGCACTTATCACAGTGCCTGCTGCAAAGCAAGCAATAAGTAAATGGTAGCTAATCATGATAGGTAATGTAATTTATTGTTATTTTTTTCTATCTCCCTTCTACTTTGGTGCACACACCTTGAAACATTTTACATGGTAAGAAAATCATCATAAGCTTCTTAGTGGCTTATGGTTTATACCCTCCCTACATCCAAGAGATTTGGAGGAATTATATATGATTAATCAATAAGAAAAACAGAACAACAGGGATAAAAACAGAGCAAATGTCCTCTAAAAGAAGATGGAAAAGTAAATATCAGCAAGTACCTGAACTGAGCTGGTGACTGTACCTTGGTACAGAATTGGACCCAAGAGCCACGGAAGCAGAGGTAGAAAGGGAACGGTACTGGCTTCGTAGTCTTCCTTTCATGGCAAGTAGCTGACAAAAGCCTTTGCAGAAACATACTCTGCCTATATATTTTATCACTTGGGTTTTGACATGAGGACTATTCAGTTCATTCAGTCGCTCAGTTGTGTCCGACTCTGCAGCCACATGAATCACAGCACACCAGGCCTCTCTGTCCATCACCAACTGCCGGGGTTCACTCAGACTCATGTCCATCAAGTCCGTGATGCCATCCAGCCATCTCATCCTCGGTCATCCCCTTCTCCTCCTGCCCCCAATCCCTCCCAGCATTAGAGTCTTTTCCAATGAGTCAACTCTTCGCATGAGGTGGCCAAAGTACTGGAGTTTCAGCTTTAGCATCATTCCTTCCAAAGAAATCCCAGGGGTGATCTCCTTCAGAATGGACTGGTTGGATCTCCTTGCAGTCCAAGGGACTCTCAAGAGTCTTCTCCAACACCANTTGCCTTTCTTTGGAATTGGAATGAAAACTGACCTTTTCCAGTCCTATGGCCACTGCTGAGTTTTCCAAATATGCTGGCATATTGAGTGCAGCACTTTTACAGCATCATCTTTCAGGATTTGAAAGAGCTCAGCTGGAATGCCATCACCTCCACTAGCTTTGTTCATAGTGATGCTTTCTAAGGCCCACTTGACTTTACATTCCAAGATGTCTGGTTCTAGATGAGTGATCACACCATTGGGTCGTCAAGATCCTTTTTGTACAGTTCTTCTGTGTATTCTTGCCACCTCTTCTTAATATCTTCTGCTTCTGTTAGGTCCATACCATTTCTGTCCTTTCTCGAGCCCATCTTTGCATGAAATGTTCCCTTGATATCTCTAATTTTCTTGAAGAGATCTTTAGTCTTTCCCATTCTGTTCTTTTCCTCTATTTCTTTGCATTGATTGCTGAAGAAGGCTTTCTTATCTCTTCTTGCTATTCATCATGGAACATAACACCTGCAACAGGTATGCCAAAGACACAGAAAGCTCCACCTGAACAGGTGACTTCATGCATTGAAGGCTGAGACATAAACTGTTCAGGAAGGGGGAAGGAGGGATGCTAAAATCCTATGATTGGGTCTCTTGCTTTCTGAGATTCTAACTAAATCCAGGGAAAGAATGTGATGACTCTGGAAGAACAGTTGTTGAACATGACCGTTAAGACCATCCTTCTCACATAGTATTACTGAGTCAAGTTCCCAGGCTCCAGAGCCAAACCACCTGGTTCAAATCCTGCTCTGCCACTTACTAGCTCTGTGATCTTGGGGAACTTACTTGGCTTCTCTGTGCCTCAGTTTTTCCATCTGTAAAACAGGGGTGACAGGTGCCTAAATCATAGCCTAGCTGTGAGGGTTAAATGAGTCTTCTTAAGACTCATTGGAAAAGACTCTGATGCTGGGAGGGACTCAGGGCAGGAGACGACCGAGGACAAGATGGCTGGATGGCATCACAGACTCGATGGACGTGAGTCTGAGTGAACTCCAGGAGATGGTGATGAACAGGGAGGCCTGGCGTGCTGCGATTCATAGGGTCGCAAAGAGTTGGACACGGCTGAGTGACTGAACTAAACTGAACTGAACTGAAGCCACTTAGGAAGGGTAGGGCACGTGGCAAGCACTATCTGAGCCATATGGGCACATGCTAGGTAAATGAACAAATAGATGTCACATGTGGTAGGCAAGCCTGGGAAAGGTGCTGAATTGCAGTCCATTCTGACTGAATGACCTGACAAGTACCTGGAGTGCAGATACTCTTTGATGCTTCAAGTACCAGCCATGAGGGAGGCAAAGGGGTCTCCTATGAACAGAGAGACGCTGAGCCTGTATCCTCACACATATAAAATACACCCCTCTTACCAGACACTGGAGAGAGATGGAACAATCACAGCAACCACGGTGATCCTGTAACCATCATAACTGAAGGCCACATGGTGCCTGGCACGTGGTCCCTGGACTTTGATGCCTTTCAGGTCTCCTCCATTAGCCCCATTCTACCAATGAGAACGCTGAAGCTCAGAGGGGTGTGGTGACTCCTTCAAGGCCCCACAGCCTGGTACATGTCCGTCACGTCGGCTCAAAACAAGTCCTGTACTCTTTCCACTAAATTATACCACCCCTTCCTTACCCAGGCACACAGGGGTGGGCGTGCAAGAGGAGTATTAAAATGGGAGATGTCCTCAATGTCTTCTCTTGCTATCATCTACTGACAAGAAGCTCAATCTCCATAATTCTACTCCTTAGGGTCTTTGAAAATGAAGATCAGGCATTTGTTAGCACAGAGAAGGTTAAAGTTGATTTATCCCTTTCTGTTTCTAGTGCAACCAAGATGATGAATGATATTAATATGCCAGGCACACTCCCATGGCAAAGACTCTCCAGAGAGCACTGGTAGATGCGAGTGGGCAGAAGTGATACTGTTTCAGCAGTAACCCCGAATCTGATCTAATTTAAATTTCTGGTTAATCTTTGGCAAAATTTAAGAATGTGAATTAGGTATTTACTAACATTTGACTCATGATTGATTATGACACACCAACATGTTCCAGCACCAAGACTGATAGCTGCTAGTTTAGGAAACTCCAGGGAAGTTCACACCCATGCACCTATTTCCTTTAGAGTCCAAACACAATCCTTATATGACACCTTCTAAGATTTTGTTGCGTTTTCAAGAATTTTGGAGTTTCAAGATAAAAAATGGAAAGGCCATCATGCTATCATTTGTTAGCAAATTAAAGAATAATTTCCAGTTTAACCAGCTTCTTGGCATGTATCACAGGATAGATGTATGGATTAGTGGTGGCAGAAAGCCTAGGCAGCTATTGGAAAACCATCACTTCCTCTGCATTCTCCTTGGGAAATGGCCTCTACCCACCTAATCAGTAAGAGTCTGGGCTAGAAGGGAGTTTTTAGCCAATGAGTGCAGGGCAGGTCCATGTGGACACGCACGTAGGAACTCTCCCCTTGGAAAGAGCTCTTGAGATCACAGCCAGCTTCCCAGTCTCTCATGTCAACATCATCAAAATTTAACATCTCTCCATAACAGCCAATTGCATTATTCATTTTGTTAAAGACAACCTCCAACTCTGAAACAACAAAAGAATAATTAAAGACATAACTTCTTCTGCTTTCTTTTAAGACACAGGTCTGTTTTCCTTGCATGACACTGAAAAGAATATTATTCTTTCTCCAGGATCAACAATATTCCATCATTGGCCCTTAGTGATATTTCATTGTGAGTTTCCAGTTTAGCTACATAATATGTGCCTAATATGTACACATAACAGGAAATAAAGTTCAGCCAGATAAAGTGATCTGCCCAAGGTCACAAAGCATGGTGACTGTCCAAGTCAAGGGTTCTTGCCTCTGAGCCACACATCCTTGGAACAGGGCAGCTCTGTGCCACTTCCCACCTCCTCTGCACCCTGTTGCACTAGTGACAGAGGATGAAGGATGCTAAGGGATAGTATTAGCATGTCTGCATGGCAAACCAAGAAAACATAAATTAATAGACTGGAACCAGAAGTCCTGGGCTCTCAGGCCAACTCTGTCCCTTCTTATTTGTAAACCTTGGGAACATCACCAATCCCAAATTTTCAGCTTATAAAAGAACGATCTTAAAAACTCTGCCTTGCCCAGTGCATAGGAATATTGCTACAATATAAAGGTTTTTTAAGTTTATCCTTCCAGTGCTATTTTTTGTGCTCAGTATGTACCAAGCACAGCACTGGCCACTGTCTTCTTGTGAACCCTCACAAGAGTCCTTGGTGATGGATGCCATCAGGGTCCTCATTTTACATATGAAGAAAAAGAGACACAGACATGATAGGTGATTGCCCAAGACCACTCAGACTGGGGAGTGGCAGAGTTAAGGGATAAGCCCCCATCAGCTCCAGAGCCTGTGCTCTTGACTGCTCTATGCTGTATACATATTAATAAAAGGCTGCCTAATTAATTTTAAAGAAAACCATGTGGCTTCAGTCAGTGACTGGAAGGTGAGATCCAGAGACGTTAAATAGACTATGATTCCCCTAGTAAAGAAGCTAGTTTGTTCCAAGTCTGAAAAACCCTGAAAGATAATCCCCAGACTACTCCTTTGGCTGATGTCAGAAAACTGGCCCACAAAGGCTAAAATGCCAGCATCCAGCTCCCCTCTGTTCAAGCTCCAGGTGCTCTGAGCATCCCGAAGGTGAAAAAGGTTCCCAATCAAAGATGATGCTGGGCACCTGGAATCACACACTAGCAGCAAGAGCTGCTGCTGCTCCCAAGGGTGGCCAGCTTGAAGGATTCAAAAGTGTAGGAGCTTCTGTTTGATAGAGTGTGTAGAAGTCAGGAGAATTTCACTTTTTTTCATTTCCTTGGAAGGCCAGATCGCAGAGCCTCTGTCCTCCCAGAGCCTCTGTCCTCCCAGAGCCTCAGCCCGTTTTGGGCCCTGCCTCTTTGAGGGTGGAGCAGGGAGGCAGCAGCCAGCCAGTGGAGCCAGGACGAGCAGAAGCCAGCAGACGGCGCCTGCCCCGCCTCGCCCACGGTCCCCACACATCCAGCGGCACCTCGGTGGGTCAGGACTGCCAAGCTGAGTCAGCTCAACGTGTCCACCCTTCTTTCCTTGTGAGCAGCTTAGCCGCCCTCCTAACAAGCCTTTCATTAATTAGGAGGATGCGTCAACATGCCAACAAAATTAGCAGTTTCAGTATCTCCCTAAAGTCGGAGGGTTGCAAAGAAAACGAAGGCTTGGTCACTCCCTGTTATTTTTACTCTCTGCCACCCCCCTGCCTTTTGGGCAAGCTGTTCCCATCCAAGAGCACCCTTCATCTAGGTCCACACACTCTCCTCTGTCTTCCTGGTTCTTCTTTTAAAAAAATGTTACGCATGTCTTCTCCCTTCTCTTTTGAAACCTGATCAATCCCAAGAAGGTTGCATTTACCCACACTCTCCTGACCTTATCACCTGCTAGAAAAAGTTGATAAGCTGATCGCTGTAGGACCAGCTAATTTGGGGGGTTTATTTGGACCATAAGTTTAAGGATAAAATTAAACAGGTGATGAAGAAAGAAAAGTAGTGAAATTTAGATAAATTATCCAGGGCAGGGGGAGGTATGAAAGGGTAGAGAGACAGGATTTGTGACAGAGCCGCTCAACTCCCTGGATGGACCAAAAATGGAAGTTTTTACCATGAACTCACAGATGTTCTTCCTCCTTGAAAAAACAAGCACCACTGTCAAGCCTCCCATGGATGAATAACCTCCTGGATTCTTGTTGATAGAAGCCTGAGAGGGGAGAGGTACATACAACTGAGTCCCCCAGTAGGAGAAGCAAAGCTTCTGGAGCTAAGGTTTGGGAGCAAATACAATCTGGGGACCCCTGAGAAGAGCAGGCCTGGAAACTGTGGGGACTGCAGAGGGGCTCACCAGCCAGGGCTCTGGTGTTCGGAGAAGTAGGTGAGAAAGAACCCCAGATCGTCACAACATCACACTCTGCATAAATGTGGCTCCACACTGGCTACTAGCTCTTCCATATCAGCTGCTCAATACATTGTGGTTGAAATGAATCCAAGACCCCTCAATACTTATCTGGGATCTGCAAACATAGACAAAGGATGGGATAAATAATTCAGACATAAATAGTAGCCGCCATTACCCCTCTTCCCCACAAAAAGCTTCTGCCTGCAGACATTTTACAGTCTATTTGGTTAAGAATAATGATAGTATTTACTTCATAGGTTGGCTGTGGAAATTAATTCCAATGGTCCTGAGAAAGTGAATTCACAATAAATGTTGTATATGTTTATTCCCTGCTAGTGTTCAGGACTTCCTGATCAAGTCTGAATGCAGACATGTGGGGTTGAGTAGAAACAAGGATGCTGGCTAGCACTTCTGCCTTTCGACACGTGCTCTAAGGCCCAGGAACGTTTAGGCTCCCCTTCCCTCAATCATCACTCTGTGTGTTTAGAGAGGAAGTCAGGATTCTGTACTGTTTCCCAGAGGAAGGAAGAAAAGAAACAATCATTAACACCTACTGTGTGCTCACCGATCTACCAGTCACTGCTTGCTCTTTAGGGAAGGTATAATTTCCCACATCTAGTACATCTAACTGAGGATCAGCAAGTTTTAATAGCTCAACCAAGATGAATCCATTAGTAAGTGGTCAAATTAGGACTGAAATCCAAGTTTGCCTAAATTAAAAAATATATATAGTCTGGGGCACCCCACATGAATGTCACTCCAAGTCCAAATGCTGACCTTCTAATCCAGTGTCCCTAGGTGCAGAGCCTGGCTTTTTAAATGGTGCCCAGAGTATCATCACCAACTAGCCGGGTCTGGGAACCTCTGAGACTCTTGGTCTCCAAGGGCATTTCCAGCCCTAGTATTCTATAATGAGGAGAAAATGTCACTCTCTCAACAGCTGGTGTGATTTTTCCCACCACTTAGGAACAGACCTGCCTTTGTTAAAACAAAAAGATGCTTTGATGAGTCTGCTTACAGAAAAGAAAGAAGCAAAAGCAGCTCCGAGGAGGGATGGAAAGAGATAGAGGAGGGAAGAGAGAATCAGGGAAGATTGAAGGGGAGAGGAAAGATAGGAGAGGAAAGAGAAGAGGGTAGGGGGCAGGGAGAGGGGGAGGAGGCTTGTAAAGGGAATATGGAAGAGAGAGGGAGAGTGTGAAATTTCTTGCGGAAACCAATAAGAAGCCAAGTTCTGCATTTGGATTGGAAAGGGGGCAAAAGCAAGAAAGCATACACAGATATAAGGGGGAGAAAATAAACTGGGAGGGAGTTTTAATTTCATAGGTTCATCCATTCATAAACAGGAATAAAACCAATTTTGATCTTTCAGCTAAAACCAAGAGAGGCTTAGAGTAGCTCTTCTCTGGTGTCACTGGGCCCTCCATTTGCCTCTGTTGGTCTGTAACGTGGATAAGAGCCTCATTAACTGAGTGCGATGTGATATACATGTTGGTGCTCTCATATATATCGTCATCTCTCTTTAACCATCTTAGAAGATAGGTTCTATCTGATCCATGCTATACAGATTGAGAAATAGAGGCACACAGAGGTTGACAGTTTACACGAGGTCATCAATACCTTGATTAGTGTCAAGACCAGAGTGTGACCCCATCCATTCAGACCCTGCAACTCTCACGCTCCACCGCTGACTCCAGGAGGCTTGACATCTTTCATCTCATTTGTTTCTTATAACAAAGGGACAGTGTAGATAAGATACATAATGCCCTCCTCATTTTACAAAGGAGGAGTGAAGCCCAGAGATGTCATGAGAACTGCATAAGGTCACATGGTTGGTACAAGAATGGAAGTTAGACTTGTACCCCAGATCTCCAAATCCTGATGTCCTATGCTACCCCTAGTCTCATTCTCAAGTCATGCTAAGCTTTTTTAGGTATCTCAGGCAGAGCTTGCCATCCCTTCCATAGAGCAATCTGAAGCTTACTAGTAAGTGCCTGCTCACCCCAAAATATCTTCCCAACTGCTGGTTACCTGGTCTGGCATAGTTTAAAAAAAAAAAAAAAGGCACAAAAATGATTCCTCTGGTTTTCGTTTAAAATACAATTGCCATCCAAAGAGTAGAAGACCTCTCTGAATGTCCCTAATAATTGTGTGTGTGTGTGACTTTAGTAGGTAGCCTCCTTTGCAGCATCACACCTCAGCGGCATCATAGGTGCACAAAAGGCTAACTGTCAGAGAGCAACCAAGAGAAACAAAAGGTCATGGAGGAGGAAGCTTGCAGAAACAATTCTGCTGTTGCCTTTAGGAGTCCTCTCTAGTAACTTGAAGGATTCTTAGAGGTTCCTACTGTATTGTATTTGTCCAACAGGGAGAAATGAGGGTGATATGGGCAAGGCAATGGGAGCAGCTTGATGTTCAAATAAGATCAAAATAACAGATGAGAGAAGGGAATGGGGCCCAGGATGCAAGGAAGAAATGTATTATAGTCTAAAAGTTGACCAAGCATCCACACAGTAGCCCCATTCACAGACGAGAGCTAGAAGGCTAGTGGAATTAGAAAAGGTAAAATTAGATAGCAAATTATAAAAAGGTGTGACCAGCATCACTGCTATCAAAGCACTGCATTCATACATTATTTTGTTAATTTAGACAATACTCCCTGGGGTTACAGTGGACCCCACGGAAGACTCACAGGGGTCACCCGCTGTTCTAGGGCACATTGGTAAGGCACTGATGGGCCAACGGAGGCAACAGACACATGAACAGATAATCATAGGAATCAATGCGGGAAGCTGGTGGCAGTTTTGGAGGGAGACATCTAATGGAGACTGGCAGTGTGAGCTGAGGACAGCTTTCCCAGGGGAGATGACAACTGATCTTAAAAAATAAGCGTGAGAAAGTGAACAAAGAGAGAAGAAGAAGGGCATTCTGGAGAAAGGGAACACCAACAGCAAAGGCATAAAGGTGAGAACTCAACAGTTTTGTCTGGAGGATCAAAGACCCACCTACTAGGTGTAAGACACGGTCCTGGATGCTGTGCAGAGGCAAAAGGGTGAAGAAGACAAAGAGGAGGAAACTTGATAGCGGGGGCCTGGCTTCTCTGAATGAAAAAAATAAAATGCACTCAGCTTACAAAAGAAAAAGAAAAAGCCCTGACTCCAATCTTTCACCTTAAGGAACCACCCTTGTTCCGCTGAGGAGAGTCTAGTGGAGCTTGTCCTCAGGGTCTTTTACTTCCTAAATGAGGAGCAGGAAATGATCCAAGCTACGGCAATCAGATACTCCCTCTCCCTAGAATTTGAACCTTGAGAACTACAAATAGTTAATTATTGATAGAATAGAGAAAGCTATTGATATCAAACACTTAGTTTATAACGATCCAGCTTACAAGTTCACCATAGTACTTAAGTTTCTTGGTATATAATCACAGTATCAGCAAAAAGAGATAATCTTAACTCTTCTGATTTTTATACCAGTTATTTTGTTTTCCTGTTGTATTACCTTGGAGATTCTAGCAAATAGAATGGTTATTATTGTTAACGTGGGCATCCATGAATTCTTCCTAATTTTAATTGAAATGATTTCCATGTTTGTCAGATTTGCGGTTATTTTAGTCAATCATCTCCATGTAGCTAAGCAATCATGTCTTATATCCTTTTTACCTAGATTTTACTAAGAATGGCTGCTGAAGTGCATTGAATGCTATTTCAGCCTGTATTGATATGACCGTTTTTTTCTCTTTTAACTAGTTAATTAAAAAGATTATCTTGATAGTTCTCTTCATATTGACTGTATATAAAATAAAGATACAAAATCAATACCTTTTGTCTAACTCAGTAATAGTCACAAAAAATAGAAATAAAAAAGTATTTTATTTGCAATATCAATAAAACCTTCACAATATTTATCAATAAATTTAACTTAAAATGCAGACAGCAAAACAAAGAAAAATATAAAATATTATTGGAAAATGTAAACTAATTCTGAATGAAGAGAAAGCATATCATTTTTTTAATTGAAGGATAATTGATTTACAGAATTTCGTTGTTTTCTGTCAAACTTCAACATGATTCAGACATAGGTATACATATATCCCCTCCCTTTTGAACCTCCCCTTCCATCTCCCTC
Organism: Neotragus pygmaeus; assembly: GCA_006410875.1. Classification (NCBI taxonomy): domain Eukaryota; kingdom Metazoa; phylum Chordata; class Mammalia; order Artiodactyla; family Bovidae; genus Neotragus; species Neotragus pygmaeus. The sequence goes on from SJYV01029391.1 coordinate 1,076,968, forward strand.
CCCATCTCACCCCTCTAGGTTGATACACAGCCCCTGTTTGAGTTTCCTGAGCCATACAGCAAATTCCCACTGTCTATCCATTTTACACATGGTAATGTAAGTTTCCACGTTACTCTTTCCATACATCTCACCCTCTCCTCCGCTCTCCCCGTAAGTCCATAAGTCTATTCTCTATGTCTGTTTCTCCAATGCTGATCTGAAACCAAATTCTTCAATGCCATTTTTCTAGATTCTGTATATATGNAAGTTTCCACGTTACTCTTTCCATACATCTCACCCTCTCCTCCGCTCTCCCCGTAAGTCCATAAGTCTATTCTCTATGTCTGTTTCTCCAATGCTGATCTGAAACCAAATTCTTCAATGCCATTTTTCTAGATTCTGTATATATGTGTTAGAATATGATATTTATTTTTCTCTTTCTGACTTACTTCACTCTGTATAATAGGTTCTAGGTTCATCCACCTCATTAGAACTGACTCATATAAGTTCCATTTTATGGCTGAGTAATATTCCCCTGTGTGTATGTACCACAACTTCTTTATCCACCCATCTGTTGATGGTCATCTAGGTTGCTTCCATTTCTATCTGTTGTATATAGTGCTGCAGTGAACAATGGGATACATGTGTCTTTTTCAATTTTGGATTCCTTAGGGTATATGCCTAGGACTGGGATTGCTGGGTCATTTGGTGGTTTATTCCTAGTTTTTTAAGGAACCTCCATACCGTCTTCCATAGCAGCTGTATCAACTTACATTTCCACCTACAGTGCAAGAGCATTCCTTTTTCTCTACACCCTCTCCAGTATTTATTGTTTGTAGACTTTTTGATGATGGCCATTCTGACTAGTATAAGGTGATATCTCATTGTAGTTTTGATTTGCATTTCTCTTAAATTGAAGAAAGCAGAGAAAACAGCTAGACCATTCAGGTATGACCTAAATCAAATCCCTTATGATTATACAGTGGAAGTGAAAAATAGATTTAAGGGCCTAGATTTGATAGAGTGCCTGATGAACTATGGAATGAGGTTTGTGACATTGTACAGGAGACAGGGGTCAAGACCATCCCCATGGAAAAGAAATGCAAAACAGCAAAATGGCTGTCTGGGGAGGCCTTACAAATAACNTGAAGTCGTTCAGTCGTGTCCGACTCTTAGCGACCCATGGACTGCAGCCTACCAGGCTCCTCTGTCCATTGGATTTTCTAGGCCAGATTACTGGAGTGGGGTGCCATTGCCTTCTCCGAATGATGATGTTAGGTGTGGGTTTTTCATAGATGCCTTTCATCAGGTTGGGAAAGTTCTCTGCTATTTCTAGTTTGAATGTTTTTATCCTGAAAGAGTGTTGCATTTTGCCAAATACTTTTTTTTGTATCACTTGAGATAATCATGTGATTTTGTCCTTTATTCTATTAATACAGTATATTACACTGAATTAAATTAACTGAGTTACATTCTACTTGATTATGGTTAATAATCTTTTGTATATGTTGCTAGATTTGCTTTGCTGGTATTTTGTTGAGGAATTTTTGTTTTCTCAATAAGTCCTTGTCTGGTTTGTGGAGTAGGGTAATACTGACCTCAGAATGAATTTGGAAATGTTTCCTCCTTTACTATTTTCTGTAAGAGATTCAGAGAGATTGATGATAATCTTACGTTTGGTAGAATTCCCAGTGAAGCTATTTGGGCATATGCTTTTTTTAATGGGATTTTTTTTATTATTAGTTCAACCTCTTTACTTGTTCTAGGATGATTCAGATTTTCTATTTCCATTTGAGTCAGTTCTGGTAGCTAGTATCCATCCAGGCATTTGTCCATTTCAACTGAGTTATCTAATTTGTTGGCATATGATAATTCATGATATTCTCTTATAATTCTTATTTCTATAAGATCAGAAACTTATTATTTCAAAATACTATTTATTTTAGTAATCTGAGTCTTCTCTCTCTTGTTGGTACTGAAGCTAAAGGTGTGTCAGTTTTGATGACATTTTCAAAGAACCAACTTTCATTGATTATTTACTGATTTTCTGTTCTCTATTTCATTTTTTTTCTATCTAAGCATTCATTTTCCCTCTGCTTCTTTTTCCTTTAGTTTCATCTTCTTTTTCTAGTTTCTTAAAGTGGAAAGTTAGGTTATTGATTTGAGACACTTCTTCCTTTTCAATGGGCATTTGTTGATATAAATTTCTCTTGAAGCACTGCCCTAGCTGCATTTCATAAATTTTGGTATGTCCTGTATTCACTTTCATTTATCTCAAAGTATTTTTTAATTCTACTCCTGGTTTAGCTTTTAACTTGTTGATCATTTAGTAGTGTGTTGTTTATATAATTTACACATACTTGTGAACTCCCCAAATTTCCTTCTGTTTTGCATTTCTATTTGTGATCCATTGCAGTTGGAGGTCATACTTTGTATTATTTCAGTCCTTCTGAATTTACTTTGGCTTGTTTTACAGCCTAACGTATGGTCTATTTTGAAAACTGTTCCATGTGTACTTGAGAAGAATGTATATTCTTTTGCTATGTAGAATGTTCTATAGATGGCTATTAGGTCTATTTGGTTTATATTGTTAAGTCTTCTATTTCCTTATTGATCTTCTATCTAGTTATTTCATTCATTATTTAAAGTGAAGTATTAAAGTCTTCAATTATTATTGTTGAATTGTGCATTTCTACCTGTTTTGCTTCATGTATTTGGGATTTGGGGGTTCTGATACTATTGTTCTCTCTCGCCATATATATATACTGTGAGATATATATATATATACACACTGTGCCATATGGCTTGTGGGATTTAGTTCCTGACCAGGGACTGAACCTGGGTCCATGGCAGTATAAATAACAAGTCCTAACCATTGGACTACCAAGGAATTCCCATACATCTATTTTAAGCATAGTTATACTTGAAATATGCCATTTTAGGTAAAGATAATTAGCCATTTCATGTTAAATGCAATTATAAAGTTTGAAAAATTCTATAAAAATCACAATATACCCTTATTCTTATGATGTATCTCTGCTCACCATAGTTTCCTATGCCTCATTTAATAAACTCTCAGAAAACAGTTATTACTAGGTAATATAGATTACTTTGCTGACTAAGGTCCGTCTAGTCAAGGCTATGGTTTTTCCTGTGGTCATGTATGGATGTGAGAGTTGGACTGTGAAGAAGGCTGAGCGCCGAAGAATTGATGCTTTTGAACTGTGGTGTTGGAGAAGACTCTTGAGAGTCCCTTGGACTGCAAGGAGATCCAACCAATCCATTCTGAAGGAGATCAACCCTGGGATTTCTTTGGAAGGAATGATGCTAAAGCTGAAACTCCAGTACTTTGGCCACCTCATGGGAAGATTTGACTCACTGGAAAAGACTCTGATGCTGGGAGGGATTGGGGGCAGGAGGAGAAGGGGANATCTGGGATTTCTTTGGAAGGAATGATGCTAAAGCTGAAACTCCAGTACTTTGTCCACCTCAAGCAAAGAGTTGACTCACTGGAAAAGACTCTGATGCTGGGAAGGATTGGGGGCAGGAGGAGAAGGGGACGACAGAGGATGAGATGGCTGGATGGCATCACTGACTTGATGGACACGAGTCTGAGTGAACTCCGGGAGTTGGTGATGGACAGGGAGGCCTGGTGTGCTGTGATTCTTAGGGTCGCAAAGAGTCAGACACGACTGAGCGGCTGAACTGAATAATGAGTGATATTGAGCATCTTTTCATGTGTTTGTTAGCCATCTGTATGTCTTCTTTGGAGAAATGTCTGTTTAGGCCTTTTACCCACTTTTTGATTAGGTTGTTTGTTTTTCTGGTATTGAGTTGTATAAGCTGCTTGTATATTTTGGAAATTAATCCTTTGTCAGTTGTTTCATTTGCTATTATTTTCTCCCATTCTGAGGGTTGTCTTTTCACCTTCCTTATAGTTTCCTTTGCTGTGCAAAAGCTTTTAAATTTAATCAAGTCCCACTTGCTTACTTTTGCTTTTATTTCCACTACTTTAGGAGTTGAGTCATAGAGGATTTAGCTTTGGTTTATGTCATCAAGTATTCCACCTATGTTTTCCTCTAAGACTTTTATAATTTCTGGTCTTACATTTTGGTCTGTGTATGGTGTTAGGATGTGTTCTAATTTCATTCTTTTACATGTAGCTGAACAGTTTTCCCAGTGCCATTTATTGAAGAGGCTATATTTGCCCCATTGTATATTCTTGCCTCCTTTGTCAAAAATAAAGTCCCCAAAGGTGCATGGGTGTATTTATAGGCTTTCTATCTTGCTCCATTGGTCTATATTTCTGTTTTTGTGCCAGTACCATACTGTCTTGATGACGATAGTCTTGTAGTATAATCTGAAGTCAGGAAGGTTGATTCCTCCAGGTCCATTCTTCTTTCTTAAAACTGCTTTAGCTACTTTGGGTCTTTTGTGTTTCCATATGAATTGTGAAATTTTTGTTCTACTTCTGTGAAAAATGTCACTGGTAATTTGATAGGGATCACAGTGAATCTATAGATTGCATTTGGTAGTATAGTTATTTTCACAATATTGATTCTTCCTACCCAGGAACATGGAATATCTCTCCATCTGTTTATGTCATCTTTGATTTCTTTCATTAGAGTCTTAAAATTTCTGTGTACAGTTCTTTTGTCTCCTTAGGTAAATTTATTCCTAGATATTTAATTCTTTTTGTTGTAATGGTAAAAGGGTTTGACTCCTTAATTTCTCTTTCTGATTTTTCATTATTAGTATATAGAAATGCAAGTGATTTCTGTGTATGTATTTTGTATCCTGCAGCTATACTAAATTCACTGATTAGCTCTAGTAATTTTCTGATACTATTTTTAGGGTTTTCTATGTACAGTATCATGTCATCTGCAAACAATGAGAGCTGTACTTCTTTTCTGATCTGGATCCCTTTTATTTCTTTTCCTCCTCTGATTGCTTTAGCTAGGAATTCCGGAACTATGTTGAATAACAGTGGTGANGTAATTTTCTGATACTATTTTTAGGGTTTTCTATGTACAGTATCATGTCATCTGCAAACAATGAGAGCTGTACTTCTTTTCTGATCTGGATCCCTTTTATTTCTTTTCCTCCTCTGATTGCTTTAGCTAGGAATTCCGGAACTATGTTGAATAACAGTGGTGAAAGTGGACACTCTTGTCTTGTTCCTGATCTTAGGGGGAATGCTTTCTGCTTTTTACCATTGAGAATAATGTTTGCTGTAGGCTTATCCTATATGGCCTTTACTATGTTTAGGTAGCTACTTCTATGCCCATTTTTTGATGAATTCTAATCATAAATGGGTGCTGGGTTTTGAAAAAGGCATTTTCTGCATCTACTGAGATGATCATATGGTTATCTTTCAATTTCTCAATATGGTTTATCACATTGATTGATTTGCATACATTGAAGAATCCTTGCATCCCTGGAATAAACCCAACTTGATCATGGTGTATAAACTTTTTGATGTGTTGCTGAATTCTGTTTATTAAAATTTTGTTGAGGATTTTTGCATCTATGTTCATCAGTGATATTGGCCTGCAGTTTCCCTTTTTTGTGTTGTCTTTGTCTCGTTTTGGTATCAGGGTGATGGCAGCCTCGCAGAATGACTTTGGAAACGTTCCTTCGTCTGCTATTTTTCGAAAGAGTGTTAGGATAGGCATTAGCTCTTCTCCAAATGTTTGATAGAATTCTCCTGTGAAGCCATCTGGTCCTGGGCTTTTGTTTTTAGGGAGATTTTTGATCACAACTTCAATTTCAGTGCATGTAATTGGGTTGTTCATAATTTCTATTTCTTCCTGGTTCAGTTTAGGAAGATTGAACTTTTCTAAGAATCTGTCCATTTCTTCCAGGTTATCCACTTTATTGCCATATAGTTGTTCATAATAGTCTCTTATAATCCTTTGTATTTCTGCACTATCTGTTGTAACCTCTCCTATTTTATTTCTAATTTTGTTGATTTGATTCTTTTTTTCTTGATGAGTCTGGCTAAAGGTCTGCCAATTTTGCTTATTGTCTCAAAGAACCAGATTTTAGTTTTATTAATCTTTACTATTCTTTCATTTCTTTTTCATTTGCTCCTGCTCAGATCTTTATGTTTTACTTCTTGCAACTAATTTTCAGGTTTTTTGTTCTTCTTTTTCTAGTTTTTTTAGGTGTAAAGTTAGATTGTCTATTCGATGTTTTTCTCGCTTCTTGAGGTAAGAGTATATTGCTATAAACTTCCCTCTTAGAACTGCTTTTGCTGCATCCCATAGGTTTTGAGTTGTGTTTTCATTGTCATTTCTTTCTAGAAAGTTTTTTATTTCCCCTTTGATTTTTTCAGTAAGCTGTTGGTTATTTAGAAATGTGTTGTTCAATCTCCACGTGTTTGTGTTTCTTACACTTTTTTCCTTGTAATTGATATCTAGTCTGACACCATGTGGTCAGAGAAGATGCTACAATATTGTAAAGTAATTAGCTACCAATTAAAATAAATAAACGTATTTTTAAAAAGATGCTTAATATGATTTCAATTTTCTTAAATTTCCTGAGATTTGATTTTTGACCCAAGATGTGGTCTATCCTGGAGAATGTTCCATGTGCACTTGGGAAGAAGGTGTATTCATATGCATTTGGATGGAATGTCCTGAAGATGTGAATGAGATCCATCTCATCTAATGTATCTTTTAAGACTTGTGTTTCCTTGTTAATTTTCTGATTTGATGATCTGCCCATTGGTGTGAGTGGGGTGTTNGGAAGAAGGTGTATTCATATGCATTTGGATGGAATGTCCTGAAGATGTGAATGAGATCCATCTCATCTAATGTATCTTTTAAGACTTGTGTTTCCTTGTTAATTTTCTGATTTGATGATCTGCCCATTGGTGTGAGTGGGGTGTTAGAGCCTCCTACTGTTACTGTGTTACTGTCAGCTTCTCCTTTTATGTCTGTTAGTGTTTGTCTTCTGTGTTGAGGTCCTCCCCATGTTGGGTGCATAGATATTTACAGTTGTTACGTCTTCCTCTTGGATTGCTCCTTTGATCATTATGCAGTGTCCTTCCTTATATCTTGTAATCTTTTTTATTTTAAGGTCAATTTTGTCTGATATTAGGATTGTTACTCCAGCTTTTCGTTGCTTCCCATTTGCATGGAATATATTTTTACATCCTCTCACTTTCAGTCTATATGTATCTTTAGGCCTGAAGTGGGTTTCTTGTAGACAGCATACATATGGGCCTTGTTTTTGTATCCATTCCACCAGTCTGTGTCTTTGGTTGGAGCATTTAATCCATTTGTATTTAAAGTAATTATTGATATATATGTTCCTATTCTCATTTTCTTAATTGTTTGGGGTTGATTTTACAGATCTTTTATTTTCTCTTATATTTCTTGACTGTATACGGGTAAGTTCCTTTAACATTTGTTGTAAATCTGATTTGGTGGTACTGAATTCTCTTAACTTTTGTTTGTTTGAAAAGCTTTTCACTTCTCCATCAATTTTGAATGAGATCCTTGCCGGGAACAGTAATCTTGGTTGTAGATTTTTCCCTTTCAGTACTTTAAATATATCCTGCCATTCCCTTCTGGCCTTCAGTTTCTGCTGAAAGGTCAGCTGTTAAGTGTATGGGGTTTCCCTGGTATGTTATGTTGCTTCTCCCTTGCTGCTTTTANTAATCTTGGTTGTAGATTTTTCCCTTTCAGTACTTTAAATATATCCTGCCATTCCCTTCTGGCCTTCAGTTTCTGCTGAAAGGTCAGCTGTTAAGTGTATGGGGTTTCCCTGGTATGTTATGTTGCTTCTCCCTTGCTGCTTTTAATATTCTTTGTTTGTGTTTGGTCTTTGTTAGTTTGATTAGTATGTGTCTTGGCGTGTTTCTCCTCGGGTTTATCCTGTATGGGACTCTTTGTGCCTCTTGTACTTGACTATTTCCTTTTCCATATTGGGGAAATTTTCATCTATAATCTCTTCAAAAATTTTCTCATACCCTTTCTTTTTCCCTTCTTCTTCTGGGACCCCTACAATTCAAATGTTGGTGCATTTGATATTGTCCCAGAGGTCTCTGAGACTATCCTCAGTTTTTTTTCATTCTTTTTACTCTATTCTGCTCTTCATAATTTATCTCCACCATTTTATCTCTCAGCTCACTGATTCGTTCTTCTGCTTCAGATATTCTGCTACTGATTCCTTCTAGAGTATTTTTAATTTCAGTAATTGTGTTGTTTGTTTCTGCATGCTTATTCTTTACTTCTTCTAGGTCTTTGTTAATTGATTCTTGGATTTTTCCNTTCTGCTTCAGATATTCTGCTACTGATTCCTTCTAGAGTATTTTTAATTTCAGTAATTGTGTTGTTTGTTTCTGCATGCTTATTCTTTACTTCTTCTAGGTCTTTGTTAATTGATTCTTGGATTTTTCCTTTTTGTTTTCAAGGTTTTTGGTCATCTTTACTATCATTATTCTGAATTCCTTTTCAGATAGTTTGCCTATTTCCTCTTCATTTATTTGGATTTCTGTGTTTCTAGTTTGCTCCTTCATTTGTGTGGTATTTCTCTGTTTTTTTTTGGGGGGGGGGGTTTCCCTTACTTATTGTGCCTGAGGTCTCCTTTTCCAAGGCTTCAAGGAAAGTTGAATTCTTTCCTAGAAGAAGGTTGAATTCTTTCTTCTTTTTGGATTCTTCCCTTCTAAGGTTGGTCTGGTGGGTTATGCAAGCTTTCTATAGGGTGAGATTTCTGCTGGGTTTTTGTTTGTTTGTTTCTCCTCTGATGGGCAAGGCTGAATGAGGTGGTAATCCTGTCTGCTGATGATTGGGTTTATATTTTTCTTTTGTTTGTTGTTTAGATGAGGCATCCTGCACAGGGTGTAACTGGTGGCTGGGTCTTGTATTCAAGAGGTTTCCTCTGTATGAAAGAAAGTGAAGTCGCTCAGTCGTGTCCCACTCTTTGCGAGCCCATGGACTGTAGCCTACCAGGCTCCTCTGTCCATGGGATTTTCCAGGCAATAGTACTGGAGTGGATTGCCATTTCCTTCTCCAGGGGATCTTCCCAACCCAGGGATCAAACCCAGGTCTCCCGCATTGCAGACAGACACTTTACCGTCTGAGCCACCAGGGAAGTTCTCACTATTTGATACTCCCTAGAGTTAGCTCTCTGGTGGTCTAGGGTATTGGAGTCAGTGTTCCCACTCCAGAGGCTCAGGGCTTGATCTCTGGTCGGGAACGAAGATTCCACAAGTGGTTTTTTTATGGCATTAAGTGAGATTAAAACAAATATACAAAAACAAGAAAGCAAAGATGAACCCCAGACAAATGGTAGTTACAAAGTCAGGCAAGTAATAATTAAAATAATGGACTATATACATATACATATACACCCATGAGCAAAGTCAAAAGAGTCCAACAAAAAGTACAGAAGATTGACCCAGTGTAAAAGGACAATAAAAATTACACTTACCAGTGAAGATCAAAAGAAAGCATACCATGTTTTAAATGGGAACAATTAACATGAACATGCCAGCTGTCCCCAAATTAATATTTAATGTAATATAATTCTAATAAGACTCCCATCAGATATTGTAAGTGAGTAAAAATGAACATAACTTCAGGAAGAATGAATGCCTGAAAATAGTCGATAAATTAATGAAAAAAATCACTGAAGGGAGGCTTGGAGTATACGATAATAATTATTATAAAATTACTAGAATCCAATCAATAAGGAATTATTATAGGAATAGATGAATAGATCAGGGAACAGAACAGAGAATGTAGAAAGAGACTTTCATATATATTAGAATTTAGTAAATGACAAAATAAGTCATGAATTCAGTGTGAGGGAATAAATTATTTAACAAATGGTCCTGGTTCACTGGTTAGCCAAGCAAGAAGCACTATAGTAAGAGTGTGGACTTCATTGCCACAGTCCCTGGATTTAAATCCCAGTCTCACCACTCTATCTACAAGGTAACTTTCAGGACTTCCCAGGTGGCTCAGTGGTGAAGAATCCACCTGCCAATGCAGGAGACACAGGTTCAACCTTTGGGTCTGGAAAATCCCCTCGAGAAGGAAATGGCAACCCTTTCCAGTATTCTTGCTTGAGAAATCCCACAGACAGAGGAGCCTGGTGGGCTACAATCCATGGGGTCACAAAAGAATTGGACAAGACTCAGCAACTAAGCTATAACAACAGGCAAACCTTTAAAAAAGTTACTAGGCCTCTCTGTGCCTCATTTTCTTATCGGGAAAACTGGGTATAAATAAGAAACTCTTTGAATTGTGACAAGCAGGGCTTAAAATAGGTAATACATTGAAAGTACTCATGTAACAATGCAGCACATAGTAAACTCTCATGAGGAATAAAATTAATGTGAAACTCCACCTTACACGAAGCACAGAAATAAATTTCCTGGTAGAATTAAGATTTAATTGTAAAAAGTAAAGCCAAATTTAAAAAAAAAAAATTCTTTACAGTCTAAAAAACAAATCACATGCTTTAGAGACAGAAATGAGAGAAACATTCTCTACCAAGATTGGAGACCCAGAATCTATAAAATTCTAAAAGGCAGACATTTGACTACATAAAAAAGCAACACATTTGATGGTAAAATATACACTAAACCAAATGAATAAGTAATAGACTTTGGAAAAACAAGAGAAAAGCCAAACATCTTCACTGATGAAATGAGCAGAAGCCATGAATAGTCCTGTCACAGACATGCTCAGCTAAATGGCCTACAAACACAAGCAAATGTGTGCAGATTCACTAATAGTCTGAGAAATGTAATTAAAATGACAATGAGCTAGCGCTTGATACTCCTCAGATTGGCATAGTTAAAAAGAGCAATGCCTCCCATTATTCTCAGGAACGTGTGTAAAGGGTGCGCCATACCCTGCTTGAGGTAGCAACTCATGACTGTCACATTACTTGCCATTTTGGAAAGCATCCACTCAGATTTAAAGAACACATCCCCTTCTATTCATCAAGCTTCAGTGCAAATGCACTGGGACCTATTGCAACACTGTGCAGGGTACATGCTAGAGGGATAAGCTGGAAATGAACCTACAGTCAGTAGTTGAATGCCACATGTGTAATAGAGCCCCAAATGGGATATTAGTCACCCACTGAAGGGAGCCAATTAGAGCTCTGCTTTTTTACAGAAGGATTTCCATGAGGCAAAGCTGAGCAAGAAAATAATGTTTAAAGAGAAGCATAGGATGGGTTCCAGAGAGTAATGTTCTCAAGGGAAAGAGAAGGAAGAGACTGCGGACTGGCACAGAGGCACTTTCTAAAGCACCTGTAATCTTCTGTCTCTTAATCTAAGGGGATAGCTACACCATGAGTGTTTGCTTTCCTATTCTTCAAACCTTTTCAATACATCTTAAAACCTCCTCTACATTTATTCTATATTTCACAATAAAATTTTCTCTAGAAAGGAAATCAGGATACCTAATTAGCAGGTAATACCCCATTTTTAAAAGCACTGACCTGAAAAACACGTATAGATGTCTATACAGATAAATTATATGAGTATAGAGGAAAAGATGGCAGATATACAAAAGGTTATTAATATAAACTATCTTGGAGGGAAATTAGGGGACCAATATAGGCAATAAGGAGAAGAGAGGGAAATCACACAAAAATGGAAAGGAAGACTGCACTTATAAAAGTATTAATTAAATCATCATGTTTATACATTTATGTAAAACTGTGTGTGTTTATGCATAGGTAATTAAGAACTAAGGTTTGGAAGAGAGGAAAGGAGGGTGCAAGAAAGGAAGAAAACAGTTGTTCATTTCCACCTAGTCTCTAGCCTCCTAGAATATCCGTCGTTGCACTGAGTTCACTTGCTTGCAGCGCAAGGGTCTTAACATGAAAGCAGGAATATCTCATAGACTTATGCTCAGAGACCTCCTCCCTGCACATGTGTTCTTTTGATTCCAGGGTACCCATTAGCAGTGCAGCCTATTGTTTCTGCACATCCTGGTTCTCCTAGACTCCATCTTCCTTCTAAATTTCACAAGGGAACAGCCAGTTCATCAGTATCACCAGGGTTAAGTTACATCTGCAGCAATGCCAATAAATCTCCATCTAAAACGATTATTAAGGGGCAAAACAGTGGAAGTTAGTTTTTAAAATCAACTGGGCTCCTCTGCAGCCTATGAAAGTGCAACAGCAAAATCATGCTTCGCTGCCAACCTGGGAACCCAACACCTACACCCAGCGGCCCCTGCAGGCTCTCGGGTGATCTCTCCCCAGGTCATCTCTCCGCTGCCACCTCTGCCCACGCTGCAGCTCAAACCATCTGCAATCCCAAGTTCCTTGTGGTGAAGACTTGTCAGGTCATACACGTGTATTGTCTCAATAAGATGGTGAAACTACAGTGCCCCCATCGGCATATCGTTCCCTAAGCTACTTATTGGCTGATGTGTTGCCAGAGAGCCGAATGATGTCTCAGAAAACTCAGGAAAGGAGGAATAGGTTCTATGATGTTTTCACTATGGGACCCTAGTCAGTTCTCATTGATAGCCCCTGGGAGCCCTAATTCTCTTGTCTGGGAAAAAAAAAAAAAAAAAAACAGCAATTCCACTAGACACTCTATATAACCAGAGGACTATTTGAGAATCAAATAAAAGAGCCTGTAGGGAATGCACTTTTCCCAATGATCGAGTTGAATTATCCACCCCATTTCCTTATCCTTAAGATCCCTATGTGGCAACAATGTGAAAATGAGCATGGTCTCAGTGTGCGGAGGTGCTTGAGGTGTATCAGGCACTCTGACCCTGCGTCCTGTCCTCTCTGCCTGCTGTGACACTCCAGTGACCGCTCCTGCAAACAGCTGTGCTTAGGTATCTCACCACCGTGTCACGACATCCTCTCTCTCTCACTTTGTGTCCTGGGGCTTCTCTGCCACCAGCGCGTGGGAAGCCCACAGTAATGTGCAGGGCCTATGAGCAAACCAGGGTGTATGAGAAAATGAATGTCCCTCGAGACAACTGATGACTTCCAGGTCCCACCTGGGCTCCAGGTCTGAGCCCAGGTGGGGCACCAGAAGGCACAATTGATGTGATCAGTGCTCAAACACATCCCTTTGGGTTATCCTTAGCAATATAATTTTAATATTTTGAGAATCTCTATTACCAAGCTCATGACTTCTTCCCCAGAAAAATAATTCACTAAACGCACAAAGTTTTTGATACAAACACCAGAAGGTCAGCTCATGGACCCTGTGAAACTCATTCATGACATCAGGTCACAAAAGCATTATCCCAATTGGCTAAATTTAGAGAGATTATAGGAAATGGAAATCCAAGCAGGTTGTTTCCACCCTCTCCAGGTTTATCTGGTCCTCAGCAAATCACAGACAAATCACCTTACCTCAGGGCATGCAGTTTTAGAGAATCCCTAACTGGAAGGACTTTGAAGTTTGTGTGCCCCTGAAGATAGCATGGCCCCCAAAATCTCATATAAAGCCAGACCTCCCCAGAACAACCTCAAGCCCCAAGTTTAGCCCTGGAATCATTGTGATGATCCTCTTTAACTCACTCTTATCCTAAAACTGCAACATCCTTCTGATTGTTGTTGTTCAGTTGCTTGGTCGTAACCAACTCTTTGAGACCCTGTGGACTGCAGCACGCCAGGCGTCCCTGTCCTTTACTATCTCCCAGACCTTGCTCAAACTCATATTGATTGATTCAGTGATGCCATCCAACCATCCCATCCTCTGTCACCCCCTTCTCCTCTTGCCCTCAATTTTTCCCAGAATTAGAGTCTTTTTCAATGAGTGGGCTCTTCGCATAAGGTGGCCAAAGTATTGGAGTTTCAGCTTCAGCATTATTCCTTCCAATGAATATTCAGGACTGATTTCCTTTAGGATGGGCTGGTTTGATCTCCTTGCAGTCCAAGGGACTCACAAGAGTCTTCTCCAACACCACAGTTCGAAAGCATCAATTCTTCAGCTCTCAGTCTTCCTTGTGGTCCACCTCTCACATCTGTACATGACTACTGGAAAAATCACAGCTTTAACTACACCTTTATCAGCAAAGTGATGTCTCTGCTTCTTAGTATGCCATCTAGGTTTGTCATAGCTTTGCTTCCAAGGAGCAAGTGTCTTTTAATTTAATCCTTCTGATAAAGAAGGTCAAATAAAATTCTCGTATCCCCTACAAACCTAAGCACATTGACAGGGATCATTATAGGAAAGATTTAATAAGCCCCATTTTTATTCCAACCTACATATTAAGCCTTGGATCTGATGAAGCTAGTTCTGTTCTAACCAGCTCCCTACAATAATAATCCAGGTATCAAGATCTAGGTACAGTAATTCTCTGAAAGCAGCACTGATGCTGGCTTATTGGCTGTGTGTCTTAGTTTGAGTTTCTTCAGAAGTAAACTTTGAGAGCAGAGTTGAAATGCAAACCACTTACTTGTAAGATGCTGTGGGATGTGACCCAAGGAGAAGCCAGCAGCCACCACAGGGTGTATTATCAATCCAGCTCCCACGAAGGGCAAACAGAACTTAAACTCACGGAGGAAAGTCTAGGAGTGAATGAAACATGCTGCCAGCTATTGATCGAGGGATGCTGAAAAGGGGGGCTGTTAATTCCTCTGTATGTCTTGCCAGCAGCACAGGACACACAGCGGGGTACCCAAAGGACAAAAAGCAGAGAAATACATGGGCCAGTAGAAGCTGGGCTGATATGCACCAAACTGGTAAGAATAACGGGACATGTGAGAGACTCTGACCGCAACCACTATACCATAAAACACTCTCAGGTATCAAACTTTGCTCTGAAAACTGGGAATCGCGAGTCAGAGGGGAACATTAAGCAGAACAGGACAGGTGGACTCATGCCACAGCAAGTCACCTGGGGATGACCTAAGTCTTAGCTAAGTGCCACTCAGCATCAGTAGCACATCAGCACAGTCAGCATTCAGTGAGGTCCTGCCAGCAAAGAGATAACGGCACTCAGCAACGAGGCACTTATACATATACACTGTCTTACTTAATCCTCAGAACTGACCTATAAATATGCATTCACATTCCTTGTTATACATCTACAGAGAGACAGATTTGGAAAATGAAGGCCCTCAAAGTTCAAATTGCTTTATTCAACATGATACAGCTAGAAAAAAAAAATTAACAAAGTCTTCAACTGTCTACCCTCTTTCAACTACATCATATCAACCCTTGGATGTCTTAGCGGCTTCCTCCCCTCCTTTTCCTCATAGAAAATATTTACCACACCCTGACTATATAGCAGGTGCTACAGTAAACACTGGGACATCAACTTCATAGTCACAGAAATCCTATGATGTGTGCGCCCTCATTAACCTCTTTGTACTGCTGGAATAATTAAATCTTAGAAAACCAACTTCTTCAAATCACAGATTAGTCAAGTGACAAACCTGGGGCCAGAAACCAGGTCTTTCTAACACCAGAGCACCAGCTCTTGATCCTTACGCTATTTTGCGTACAATTTAAAAGTCACACAGTTATGAATGAATGAGAGCCTGCCGTTGAGTGTCTGTTGAAATCAACCTGCCATGTACCCCAAAGTAAAACTAAGCCCCACATTCAACAGATGCTTTCCCTTCCACTTGCCACCCTCCCTCCAGGATTCCACCCAGTTAACACAAGAGCAGCAAAGGGTCAGATACCCTCACGTTTGGCAGAAGCAAGGCAGCTCAGCAGTCTCTCCAGCTTCAGGGGAAACTGTCTCTTCTCAGTTACAAAACAAGACAAACATTTCAAGGAACTGGCTCTCATTTTCCTGCATTATTGCTCTAATTTGCTCATTATACACAATTATTAAATATGCTTTATTACAATTCAATGGTCTTTATAACAAAGGAACAATCAGACCTGCCCTTGTTTGCATTTGTTTGTATACATACATGTATGAGGAAGGGGAGAAACTAATCTTTAAAATACAACTATTGTTAATGTAAATAAAAACAACTATTATCACTAAAACTACATATAATTGCCTGCTACAAAACTTACTACACAAATACAGGCTGGAGCACACCTGTTTCTGGTGAAAAGCAAATTTTTTAAAAGGGGAGAATCCAGCGGTCCTAGTGGGAAATAAAAACGCTACCCTTTGTAAAGAAAAGTGTGATCTAGAAACAGTGAACATGACTGTGGGATAGTGACCATCTCAGAATTCTATATGAGAGCCTGGTTTAGAGCTTCACATTTTAAACAGAAAGCAAGAAAATAGAAGGGCCTATGCCTTGACAGTGATTCAAAACAGGATCTAGAAAGTAAGGTTATGTCAATGAGAATGATCGAATTTATCTAGCTCTTACGCATTGCCTTTGATCCCTACTACCTTTCAGAATATTCTTTATGGATTGGGCAGCCACTCAAACGCACATTACAGTCTTACCTCACTTTTTGAATGTGATTATGACCTCCTCTAAAATCTTATTTAAGAAAATTTACATTTGCATAAAATTCAGTATGGCCTTCAGAGATCCAGTGACAATCTGTGATTCACATTTTCTTCCAGCAAACAGGATTTATCTACAGTCATTATTGTCAGTGAACATTTCTTCCTGTTTATCTCAGTTTTGCTAGCAAATACCACCATATGTTTAAAAGTCTCCACGAGGAATCCAAGTTATTCGAAAGAGAGAAGAGCAACTCCATGTTGTCTCCTTTTCTCCTTGTGGTGGAGAAAAGGCAAGAGTCTCTAGAAGTCATCTGACTTACATCAGTATCTCCAAAATCTGTGCAGATGGTGATTGCAGCCATGAAGTTAAAAGATGCTTACTCCTTGGGAAAAAAAACCTATCACCAACCTAAACAGCATATTAAAAAGCAGAGACAATACTTTGCCAACAAAGGTCCATCTAGTCAAGGCTATGGTTTTTCCAGTGGTCATGTATGGATGTGAGAGTTGGACTATAAAGAAAGCTGACCACAGAAGAATTGATGCTTTTGAGATGTGGTGTTGGAAAAGACTCTTGAGAGTCCCTTGGACTCCAAGGAGATCGGACCAGTCCATCCTAAAAGAAATCAGTCCTGAATATTCACTGGAAGGACTGACATTGAAGCTGAAGCTCCAATACTTTGGCCACCTGAGGCAAAGAACTGACTCGCTGGAAAAGACCCTGATGCTGGGAAAGATTGAAGGAGGGACGAGAAGGGGACGACAGAGGATGAGGTAGTTGGATGGCATCACCGAGTCANAGAAGAATTGATGCTTTTGAGATGTGGTGTTGGAAAAGACTCTTGAGAGTCCCTTGGACTCCAAGGAGATCGGACCAGTCCATCCTAAAAGAAATCAGTCCTGAATATTCACTGGAAGGACTGACATTGAAGCTGAAGCTCCAATACTTTGGCCACCTGAGGCAAAGAACTGACTCGCTGGAAAAGACCCTGATGCTGGGAAAGATTGAAGGAGGGACGAGAAGGGGACGACAGAGGATGAGGTAGTTGGATGGCATCACCGAGTCACTGGAGATGAGTTTGAGTGAACTGCAAGAGTTGGTAATGGACAGGGAGGCCCGGCATGCTGCAGTCCACGGGGTCGTAAAGAGTCAGACACAACTGAGCAACTGAACTGAACTGAACTGAACTGAGTATCTCCACAACAGGGACAAATAGGCTACAGAAACAATTTTCAAAACTGTCTAACGCATGGCCCCACAAATTCCCCCTCATTCTAAGGGGAAAAGGCTGGCATGTTTTGTTTTGTTTTTTCAAACTGCTCTAAACTCTGCATAAACGTGTTAAACTTAACATTGATTCCGCACCTCCTGTGTGTCAAGAACTCTGCTGAGTGCTATAGATGCAAATGATATACTGAGGAAGTATGGAGGCAGATTGAGGAAAGCAAATATAGAAAAAGAAAACCATAATTCAATACGCTGAGTACAATAGTAGCCCATATGCACAACATTTGACACCAAAAGAAAGTAGGGCAACTAACCCAGCGTGCTAAGGGATGGACGGAGAGAGTGCGAGAAACATCTGGGGGCTCGCTGCAGAGATGACGCCTGGGCTGATTCTTCAAAGATGAGTGTGAATTAACTAAGCAAACAGGGAAAGGCTAATATTAACAGAAGGGAAAGCCCAAGCAAACACAGATTTGGAAACAGTATTTTAAATAAGGGGCACAATCAATGCCTGGGTGTTGCTAGAGAGTAAAGAGTAAGGTAGATTTGGTGGGCACAAACACTGGAAAACTGGTGGTCATCCTGGGGAAAGCCCTGCACAGATAATGTAACATTGTTCTACAGCAAGAGGGAGGTAATAAGGGTTTTAATCAGATTAGCTTTCCGTTTTACGCCGTGAATGTGGACGGATTTCCTCTTGTGATATGGGAGGATGGGCGTGAATAGAAGAGGTCTGGAGGAGGGGCTGTTAGGAGGCGGAGGATGCAGTGGAGTGGCAAACTACAAGGATCTGAACCACGGTGGTGGGGGCAGGAATACCAAGGGCAAGGGGGCAGTGAGAGCTGTCAAGACAGAAACAAATAAATAGTCATTGAACTTGGCTGACTGTAGAAGATGTGAAAAGAGGCAGAGTGAAACGTCTGGGTTAGCTAGCTAGATGACAGTGTTGCCACATTCAGAAATGGCAAATACTTGAGGAATAGCAAGCTTGGTGAGAAGACAAATCATTGGCCTAAGAAGGGATTCATTGGAGCCAAGAAAAAGATAATTCAGATTTCAGTGAGTTGAATAATGAATTGTGATTTGGGTTAAAAAAAAAAAAAGAAAGAAAGAAAAGGGGAAGAAAGGATGAGAGAAGAAGAAAGCAAAAAGATTCAAGATGGGAGTTAAAGGATGAGATATTAAGACAGGGATATCTGATCTGATAAGTGGGGTCATCTGAAAGACTACTCTGATAGCATGAAGCCAAGTAGAAAGGGAAAGGCTGAGGTGTTATCCAGTGGGTGGAGGGGATTAGTTGTTTGGAGACAAATCCTGGAAGAAAGAAGGGACTGGTCTTACACCAGAGATGGAACCTCTAAGCCCAAAGAGAAGGAAAGAGAATAAATTAGAAAAAAAGTTTATAAGTAAGAGAGGGCTAGAGAATTGAAGAAGATACTTTATTTGGGGGGCTCCAAAATCACTGCAGATGGTGACTGCAGCCATGAAATGAAAAGACGCATACTCCTTGGAAGAAAAGTTATGACCAACCTAGATAGCATATTCAAAAGCNGCGTGCTGCGATTCATGGGGTCACAAAGAGTCAGACATGACTGAGCAACTGAACTGAACTGAACTGAAAAATAAATTAGCATCAATTTCCCCCATGATTTAGAGGAAGGTTTTCCAATTAAATTGAGGGTTGAAAAAGAGAAATAGGAGAGTGGTGATAGTTTGGAATCATCACAGAAGGAGATGAAGTGAGACCACCACAAACTAGTGAAGTTGAATGTAAATGCTGAGATCCCTGCTGAGGTTGAAGATAACCCTTATTATCTCATGGGGTTACAAGGAAGGTTTGAAGTGACTGGGTATACATAAAAGCCTGAGATTTGTAATAATTGGAGAATGGTTATTAACATAAAAGCTCTTCCATGTTCATAGGCTTCTCCTGTTCTCATGGTAATCCCATGCCATTTTCCATGGCGACGCTGGCCATCCTCTGAGCCCAGACATGACCAATATTTGCTGTCATAGTTCACTGGGAGCAAGAGAGGATGGACAGAATCCTAGGATGAGCTGAGGTTGTTAATATATAATGACATGTATTTAGACTGCCCCTAAAGAGTCAAGGGGGCTTCCCAGGTAGCTCGGGGGTAAAGAATCTACCTGCCATGTGCAGGAGACATACAAGATGAGTGTTTGATCCACGGGTTGGGAAGATCTCCTGGAGGAGGAAAGGGCAATCCACTCCAGTACTCTTGCCTGGAGAATCCTCATGGACAGAGGAGCCTGGTGGGCTATAGTCCATGGGGTCACAAAGAGTCGGACACAACTGAGCGGCTGAGCTGAGCACACACAGTCAAGGCAGAGCCCTTCATTTTAGTTCCCTCAACTAACATAAGTGAGACCATTTCTCCATCTATAAAACTTTCTCCCCAGAAGATTCACCTTCTCGAAAAGAAGCATAAAATATATTGGGTTCCAAAGTGTCCATGGTATTCCTAATGATGGGAAATCAGTCAACATCAGAGAAGGAGTCTGCATGGCTTTGAATATAGCTAACAAGAAGACAAAATTCTTTAGGAAAGGCAGAGGTGGGGAGGGTGCATCTCCTTTTCCCTAAAAAGGATTTAATAGGATCTAAGAATTAGTCATCTGGCTTTGGGATTTTACAACCAAATACAATAAAACTTGAAAGTCTGGGAAGGATTTATTCTCACAAATGTGTATATTCCATCAGTTGAGCCTTGGCAGACTTTACTTGTTTTCCTAATTCGTGCTCTGGCAATAGGATGACCACAGGTCAAAACCTAGAGCCAGTACTCTATGAAGAAATGTGCCAGCTTCCTACATACACTTGGTCACTTGGATGAGGGCCATGCCTAGCATAGGAGACACCTCAGCCATCAGCGGGACACCTACCACTGGTGGTTGCCCTGGAGCATCAAACTCAGAAGATATCAATTTCCATAGCAACCCCTCCCCATCCTCCAGGCACCTGAAAACCAACCTGTAGAAGCCTAAGAGCCTTAACAGCTGGAAGATGCAAGCCTGCCAAGGGAAAAGAGGAATAAAAAGGCTCTAAGTGAATTCTCTTCTGCTAAAAGGGGGTAATTTCCACCACAGTCACTGAGATCCCTGTCCCAGGCCTTGAGTATCTCTTCATTCGGATGTTCAGCACGTTACAGATAAAAGGAAACATGATGCCTCTAACCGCGGTGGTGAAAAACCTCCAAATGCGCCCAGGGCACATCAGCAAATGCCGGGCCTGTTTAAAAAGGCAGGATCCACCATCCCGAAAAGTGGAGTACATGGGTATTTATCAGTCCACATGCAAAATGTCTCCAATTTTTAAAACTTCTTTCATCTCCTTGATTACCCATGCCACGGTGTTGCTATGAAATGTATTGCTTTTTGGTCATTTTGAAAATTCCTATGTGAGTTTTAAGAGATACCCAATTTGGAGTGAACTGAATAGCACTGCTGTAATTATTTATTCACTCAGGAAGTATTTATTTCTGGCCTGCTACTTGTGCAGCAGAGAACCATGCTCAGTTCAACTCAGTTCAGTCGCTCAGTCGTGTCCAANATTGATATTTCTCCCGGCAATCTTGATTCCAGCTTGTACTTCTTCCAGTCCAGCGTTTCTCATGATGTAGATGGTGAGTATTCCATGCAGAGCAAAGCAAAGACTCTGCCTACGTGATTCTCTTACCCAGTCTAGATGCATGTTGTCCTAAATAAAAGTCACCCAATAAAAAGGCTTCCCTGGTGGCTCAGATGGTAAAGAATCTGCCTACAATGCAGGAAACCTTTAGTCTCTGGGTTGGAAAGATCCCCTAGAGAAAGAAATAGCAACCCACTCCAATAGTCTTAGCTGGAAAATCACATGGACAGAGGAGCCTGGTAGGCTACAGTCCATAGGGTCACAAAGAGTCAGACACAACTGAGTGACTAACACTTTTAATTTCACTTTCAAGAAAAAGCAATGTGGTTGCAAGATGACTTATGAGTGATGTGATGGCCCAGCATGGGAGGCTAGAAATGCCTTGATGGGGACAGTAATTGTGAAAGAGCCAGTGTCTTGAGCAGAAGAGAGTCAACTCAAGGGCTAGATACTGTAATCCATAATCTAGGGTTATCGGAGCAGATAAGTGAGGGGAACTGCAGATGGTGACTGCAGCCATGAAATTAAAAGACGCTTACTCCTTGGAAGAAAAGTTATGACCAACCTAGACAGCATATTGAAAAGCAGAGCCATTACTTTGCCAACAAACGTCCATCTAGTCAAGGCTATGGTTTATCCAGTGGTCATGTACGGATGTGAGATTTGGACTGTGGAGAAGGCTGAGCACCGAAGAATTGATGCTTTTGAACTGTGTTGGAGAAGACTCTTGAGAGTCCCTTGGACTACAAGGAGATCCAACCAGTCCATTTTGAAGGAGATCAGCCCTGGGATTTCTTTGAAAGGAATGATGCTAAAGCTGAAACTTCAATACTTTGGCCACCTCATGCGAAGAGTTGACTCACTGGAAAAGACTCTGATGCTGGGAGGGATTGGGGGCAGGAGCAGAAGGGGATGACAGAGGATGAGATGGCTGGATGGCATCACTGACTTGATGGATGTCAGTCTGAGTGAACTCCGGGAGTTGGTGATGGACAGGGAGGCCCGGCGTGCTGCAATTCATGGGGTCGCAAAGAGTCAGACACGACTGAGCAACTGAACTGAACTGAAGTGAGGGAAGGATACAGGACTCAGGAAGCAGTTTCTGCTGATTAGAGCTGCAAAGATAAGAAAGAACCAGGATGAAGGAATTTATGTGGGGAGGGAGAAGAGGATGCTACCCAACTAGGGTCAAAACAATACTTTTAACCTAAAACTCAAGGGGTGCCCAAGACCCAGAAAGAAAGCAAGACACTTTCTCTCAGGGATGAACAGAATTGGAGCACTCATTTCTGCTTGTCACACTGTTCTCTCTCCCTGGTTTGTTACAGTGTTCACCACCTACTGACACCAAAGCACTGGCATTCGCCACTCTATTTCATGTCTTTCTAGGAACCAGTGCAACACCTCACTTTCTACACCATCAAGTAGTTCTTTCTACCTAATCTAAATGCTACCTGTTGCAACTTGATGGCTCAGAGGAAGACGTGGAACTAAACAGGCATGCACAGCTCAAGGCCTCTACACTTTCTGCCCTGGCATATTTAGTCAGGCTTTATTACAAGCTCACACCCTCCTGACGCTCATCTGCCACGCTGTGTCAGCTCCACTTGGTATAACAGGAAAGGCACTGAACTGTGAGTCAACAGACCCGAGTCATTGCTACCAGCTTTGTGATTCTGGACCTCAGTTTCTTTGTGTGGAAAATGAAGCGGTATGACTAGCAGCCTACCTACCAGTGGCCTGCTCTACAGGGCTCAGACTAGGCTAAATCAAGTGCCTCACTCATCTTATGCACAAAGTGCAAGGGGATGCCCCAAACACCTCAAGATAAAAATTATTTTAATGCAACACTGAAGAAATTACATGGATGCAAAAGTCCATGATGAATAAAATCAAAGCTTTAAATAAAGATAGGATCCAACTCTGAACTTGCATGCTACTGCCTCACATTACCTCATCCTACAAGGTCAGTCCTGTAAGAGAGAACCGCCTGCCTAAGGGATTCTGTGATTCTCATGAATTCAATTCAAACTAATTCCACGAGCAATTTTCTTTACTACCTTTATCCCAAATCTATCAAAAGCTTAATGAAGGCGCTAAGTCCACCATTTCTTACACTAGGAACTATACTTGGAGGTCCAACATGTCTGATTCTCTCACATACTGACTCCATTCCTGTAAAATAGGGATGATATTAACCTTCCTTCAGCAAGTTGTTGGGAGGATCAAAGAAAAAACAAGCCACAAAACAGTTCAGATTTTGGCAATGACCTAGAAAAGTTGGATGATTGTCTACAGATTGTCTAAAGATGCTCAGAGTTTGGAAACAAAATAATACAATTCCCTTCCTAGGAAAGCAACAAAAGATAAGCATTCCACTGAATGGAAGATGTTGTATCGCCTCCATTGAGGAAGGCAAGAAGATCAAGCATTCCTATTGTCTCTGGGCTAGCAGCTAGGCAAACCAAAATAAGAGAGAGCGACAAAGTATAACATGAAAAGCTCTCAGTTCACTTAAATTTGAGTTGTCTTTCTGCCATTAACTCCCTCCAACTCACAGAAGAATTTTAAAAAGATACTTTGTAACTAGGAATACTTTGAAAAGCAAAGAAGTTGTAAAAGAAAGTGAATCGAGTTTAATATTTATACAGGGCAGTTCTAATTAAATTAACGCACTCACAGATATGCTAAACAGCAGACAGTTGTCTGATTTTCTTATTATCCTTCTCCTACCAATTAATGCGTTTTTTTTTTTAATTTTAGTTCTCCTTGATCTAATTTTATTTCACAGAGAAGGAAGAAAATTAGCAAATGACAATCTTTTTAAAGAAGAGAATAAATATTGGAAAGCATGTCTTCCAGATAAGAAAGGTGTAGTCCTGTAGTCAGTGACAAATAATAAATCAGCCTTCAACATGGTAGCTGTTAGGCCTAACAGCTTTATTAGTTCACCATTGACAGAATACTTTCATGCCTGATATCTTATTTAATTCCCCTGTCCCCTCCCCCACTAGCCAATTAAAGTATTACTAATCCCATTTTTCAGATCAGGAAAACTGGAGCTTAGAACATTCAATGAGGCTCAACTCTGGAAGATGATGTAGAAAGGAAGGTACAGGGAGAAGAAAAGGGGTGGATTCAGTGAGTTGACGTTATCCTTGGTGACTTTTGGAAGTTTGCCAATGAAACTGCAACATGAGTAGACTCTGGAATTCACATGTACTGTCAAACAAGCAGTTCCTGTTCAGTCCTAGAATTCTATTTCTCATGACCACCTCACCACCTCCATGCACAGCCTTCCATTTGGTCCTTACTGAGATGGAATGGCTTCATACAGCCAGGACATAAAACAGAAAGCCCCCTTGGTGGGTAATTCTAGATTATATCAGTAAAAAGCAGTCACCTGAGTTGGATATTTAGGAAGATCAGGAGACATGAAGCCCTTTCCTTCTACAGATTCCATTCAGAGCTGCCTTATCCCCCTTAGCTCAATTCAGTTTGCCCTTCTGTAAAAATGAAATAATTGTAGCTCTGTCTACTTCTTAAAATTACTGAAAGCATGAAATAAGAGACTAATGCATAAAAAGCGCCCTCCTCAGTGTGGGGCTCATAGTAGGCATTCAGTAAATGTTAATTATTATTATTGGATAAGGCAGCAATGTTCCAGTTTTACTGATAAGAAAATGAAGATCCACAGAAATCAAGAGCCCAAGATCACAACCTGAATGAGATAAGCTTATAAAGCAGCTCAGGGCTTAGGATACATTTAACCTCAAAGTTCATAATAAGGGAGGCGGGAGGGGCAGAGATCACACTGGAATCCAGTTCTCCCGACTCCAAATCCTGTATCTGCAGAAACGTTTGTATTGTGTTGACAGGAGAAAGCCAAGCCTCCTGGCTATTGTACTATCTGTGCAATTTTGGAGTCTGAGGCCCAGGGGTCTTCCAAGTCAGGAGAGGGATCACAGTGCGTGTTCAGACAGCCAGTTGATGTCACCCTGCACGGCAGATGTCTACAATGTCCTGGCATGCCTTCTGATCAGATCAGCCTATGTTTCTGTTGTTGAGCTGTGACATCCCATAAGATACTCCTCCTCTACAAACTCATCTCTGGGATGCAGCTGTTCGGAGTTTGCAACTAAGCAATTTCATGGTAATCTAGGCTTCCCATGGCTTCTGTCTAACCACACTATCTTTTTGTTTCACTAGCTGCACAATTGTGTGGCCTGAGCTCTACAAACCAGATGCAGAAAGCCATGAAGAAAGAAGTTCTTCACTAGCCCTCTTTCAGGGCCCATTTCAGGAATGCATCTGGAGAATTTATCACCTAGTCCTACTTAAAACAATGAAGAACGAAGGACCTGGAGAAATCTAAAAATCAAGGTCACACTGCTAATAAGTGCCCCAACCTGGAGAACTCACTACACCACCACTATCTTGATTTCAAGTAAGTCTCTCCCAAAATATTAATTGATAATTACAGAGTAAGCTGATAAAGGGATTAAAGTTAGACCTCCTTCAGAAGTATTTTAATTTAGAGAGATTTGAATTCCCAACCAACTGGATGAAGTAATTATGGTATAATGTAAGCAGAGGGACTGAAGTACTGGGACAAGTGGTCACACCATTTTACCCCTGAGGTCATTCTCTAGGCAGAACACAGTCCAGCTGGGTCTGTAAGAAGAAAAAGCAGCCTTTATTATGGTAAATTAAGGATGCTTCTCATCATGTTCTCATTTCCTTGATGACACAAACAAAAGCAAAGTCAAGCTTATTAAAGAACTTTTAATAGCTACTAATTAATGTTGTCAGCACCTAGTCATGTAGGCTGATATATTTGCAAGGTTTGCTTTACCCTCCATCCATCTTTTGATTCAGCCCAGAACCCCCTGGCCCAGACCAACAGTGTACAAACTAGGAGTCAGCTTGCAGACAGAGGAGAAAGACTGTTCAGGTCTCTGCCTACCAAATTTTGAAAGCTGGAAACACTGCTCCCAGACTTTTCACATAACTCCAAACTATACAGAGGGCTCTCAATTTCTAAGCATCCCCCAGAACTCAAATTTGTATAAAAATAGAGGAACAGTGTTGATTTTTCCATGTAATATTGGGAGGTTCTCAGAAAGAGGAGGAAGCTAGCAAACCTTAGGAGAGATTGTCAGAGAAGTAGATCAGATAAAACACACACAGTTAAGAGGATTATGCCAAGTGGATTAGCTACCAGGAGACTGCAAAAGGGGGAAAAATAAAGACACTTATTGGAATTATCATTTCCTCTTCAGACAAACTCACATTCAGGCTCCCAGACTCTCTCTGTTTCCTTTCCTGACTCTAAACCCCCTTCTCTGCTCCTGCAAATCTTGATTCATTTTGATGCCATTTTCAGCCACTTTACCTAGGTCCAGAGGACGTTCAAGTCATGAATCTTACTGAGAGACACAGAAACACCCCAGGCATGGACACCCTGGAGTCAGGAGTCAAATAGAACAAAGAACCAAGAAGAAGCTAAGAAAGCATGTCTGTGACCTAACCTGTTCTCTACCTGGGACTCAGCAGTGAAACAGGAGGGAAGGGGCAAAGGTACACCCTTTAAAAGAGCAACATATGCACTAGCGGTAAAGAAACCGCCTGTCAGTGCACGAGACATGAGAGATGTGGGTTCGATTCCTGGGTCGGGAAGATCTCCTGGTGGAGGGCATGGCAACTCACTCCAGGACTCTTGCCTGGAGAATCCCATGATCAGAGGAGCCTCACAGGCTACAGTCCATAGGGTCGCAAAGAGTCAGACATGACTGAAGCGACTTAGCACACAGCTGGAGGACACAGCATAAACCAATCGGAACCAAATAGATCCGAGAAGGCAGAGAGCCGACTCCACTAGAAACCTACATCCCTTTCCCAGAATAGCTGGAATACTCCTCCCACTCATTAGCCTATGAAATTAACCATCCCTATAAAAACTTGGCCACCTGATGCAAAGAACTGATTCATTTGAAAAGACTCTCATGCTGGGAAAGATTGAGGGTGGGAGAAAAAGGGGACAACAGAGGATGAGATGGTTGGATGGCATCACCGACTCAATGGACATGAGTTTGAGTAAATTCCAGGAGTTGGTGATGGACAGGGAGGCCGGGCATGCTGCAGTCCATGGGGTCATAAAGAGTCAGCCAGGATTGAGGACTGAACTGAACTGAACTGATACAAACTTCCAGCAGGAGGAGCCTGGCAGGCTTCAGTACACAGTGTCACAGAGTCAGACACAACTCAAGCAACTTAGCATGTAAAAGCTGACAACCCAGTACCCTGGGGCCACTCTCACTCTCTGAGATGGCTCACACTCTATCTGTGGAGTGTGTTTCTCTCTAAATAAATCCACTTCTTATCTGTCACTTTGTGTCTCACTGAATTCTTTCTGGAATGAAACATCAAGAACCTGAGCTTCATTAAGTCCTGAAACCAAGTGTGTGATATCAGTTAAAAGACGGTATGTTTAAAAAAAAAAAAGAGGTAGGTCAGGTAAGTCCCAATCTGAGTCACATGGTTTCTGTAGCAGCACAAAACGGCAACACCAACAACAATAAGCAGAGGCCTGGAAACTGACCTGCTCTGCAGTGCCAGGGTTTTATGTGAGATAGGAGACAGAGCGTTTTAAAGTGAGGTTTACTGAACCAAAGAATTTACTGTTGACAGAAGTTGCAAATACATTTTTCTAACATGTTTGAATATAGGTCAGATTCTTATATGGTTCATGAGGTTTCGGAGTGATGTTTTCTATTAAATAACCTGAAGGCAAAAGATAAAGGAATCCCCAAGGGCTAGTCTGCGGACTGGCATAAGAATCACCTGAGAAAATTGTACAAATATGTATTCATATACCCTACCCTCCTACCAAAAGAGATTCTGATTCAGTAGGCCTTGGGTGGAACTCAGTAACCAGTGTTTTTTAATAAGCTCTCCAGGCATTCTGTCATGCAGCTAAGCTTAAGAATTACTGGGTTAGAAAGATGATCTCAAATAGTCCCTCAGGACCATGGCTCTGGTTCAGTGATTACGTTAATAGACATACACATCCCGCAACATGACTTCCTGAAAACACACGCGTGGTTCTCCTTCTCAGTAGATCACTGTGCCACTACATAGAGGTTTTCCCACGGTGGTATATTCCTGGAGAGCAGAACCACAACTAGATGGAAATATAAACACATTCGGTAAAGACAAAGAAGCGAAATGCGGGAAGTCAGCGCAGTGACTCACAGAATGCCGACCAGTTCTCAAGCCCTGTGTTTGCAGCACATCTTAATGTCAGAAATCACGAAGGAACTGTACTGCTAGCCATACATGATGATGCTGATGATGATGTTGAGAATAAAGTACCAAAATCTGTGGATGATGTACTTCTTTTTCCCAATCTGATTCCCTGGACTGAAAAGGACATTGATTGGGCCATGCTTTCTAGTGGAAGCATGCACTGAAATTGAAAGCTCATTCATTTGCATGTGGCTCTCTTCCTGGCTGTGCAGGAAGCTGACCCACATTTAGAGTCTTGACTGAAGTCTGATATACTGATCACCTTTTATATTTCTTACTGACCACTACTGGGCACTGTGGTCTTAACCCCGGCTAGAGTTAATATTTGAATTAGAGGGTTGTGGTTTGAACCCAAAACCTATGCTCCAAACAAGTTTATTAGAAAGCTGTTGGGACTTTTGAACACACATACAAATGATAATGAATCAGCACCTCATTTCTTGTTTGGCATTATTCCCTGAATTTACAGCAGCCTGTGGAACCTCACAGGGAAGAGAGATGTCTCAGTCAAGGCCAATCCAGGCGTTCCCCCAAGCGTTACACAGAGCCTAAACACTAAACATATTTGTTGGACAACCAATTTATCCTTGAGAGCAGTTCAACAATAATCTGGGAAACAAGGGCAGGTGCCAAAGTTTTCATAAAGTTTCAACCAGACTTATGGAATGTAATCAGTGCTATCTCACGGACTATAGATATATAATTTATCAGCCACTCACACAAAATAAGAATCATTGTCAGATTTTTATGTATTTAAAAATTAATTTGGTTGCAAATGACATAAACCAAGATAAAAGAAAAACACTACACATTTACATCCTTTTAAAGTATTGAAAAATTGGGGTTCAGGAGTGGCTTGAACCAGAATCTTCAAGAATATCAATAGGGCTTTATTCTCTTTTTTTTTTATTATAACTCAGACAACTCTTTTATTTCAAATTACTGACAATGAATCCTACTAATAGTCTCAGGCTTGCAGCCTATATGCCTAACAACTCCATTGGAAAGAGACCATCTTCCCTGATGACTCCAGCAGAAAGGTAAAATCAGCTTGGAAAGCATGAAATCTCAATAGCTGTGGACAGAACAGGCTACACTGACTGATCAGGTCCAAACTGTGTGCCCAACCTTATAACTTGAAGTGAAATGGGGTAGAAGGAATTCCCACCTCCATCAGAAAAATGTAGTTTTTAATATTCATTGGGAAAACAAATTCCATTGCCCAAAGAAAGGGCAAATATGCTAGTTAGGTAACACAAAGATGTCTACTGCTATAATACTACTAGGAATTATTCTTCTTATAGTCAACTTATTTCTGATAATAGATTAATAGAAAAGTCTAAGAGAAACCAGTGGGTCGACCTTCCTACCTCAAAGAAAGATGAATCGGTCAACAAATATCTATTGAGCTTCATAGTAAAATATGAAGAATCTGGAATTTAGAGTCAGATATGCTGCTGCTGCTGCTATGTCACCTCAGTCGTGTCCCACTCTGTGCGACCCCACAGACGGCAGCCCACCAGGCTCCCCCATCCCTGGGATTCTCCAGGCAAGAACACTGGAGTGGGTTGCCATTTCCTTCTCCAATGCATGAAAGTGAGAAGTGAAAGTGAAGTCGCTCAGTCGTGCCCGACTCTTAGCGACCGCATGGACTGCAGCCCACCAGACTCCTTCGTCCATGGGATTTTCCAGCAAATGGGGTGCCATTCAGTTCAGTTCAGTCGCTCAGTCATGTCCGACTCTTTGTGACCCCATGAATCGCAGCATGATTTAAATCCTGGCTGAACTATCATGGTTATGTAACATTGGTCAAGTTACTTAGCCTCTTTTCAGTTTTCTTGTTTGCAAAATAATGCAGAGATAACCTATTTTATACAATTGGTGGTTACATGAGATATGGTATATAAAAAAAGTATAGTACATCATTCACAGGGGATTGCTTATAAATATTAATCCCCTGACTTGAATATACTTTCCCTCTACCATTACAGCCTTTTTCTGTGGTAAGATGATATCTAAATCATACCAACCAGATAAGAAAAACCCTACCTTGAAAACCCATGATACAGGAAATAAACAACAGGGATATCTTACTGAAGTTCTACTTACATCATCCCTCTGCATCATTTATCTATTCCTCCTTGCTCACGTATCAGTGAGATTAAAAACTTGTGGACCACTATCCTCTTTCACAAGACTCCTTCAAACAATAAAAGTCAACAATTAAGCTTCACCATTCTCTTCTATTGGTCCCCAAGTTTTCTTTTGTATATCATCAAAAAAATGTATATTCCATCTTTTCTACTTCATCACGATATACATATAAGCTCCACTCAGAGACAGCCTCCTATCCAGCTATATCATTATATCTTAGACTGTTTACCATGCACTATAATTAAAGCTTTTATCAGATTTTATTAAAATATATGATCCATTTCCCCAAAAATAGTCTGGGAGTGTTTGCCCCACCCCCAAACCTACATCCATCCCACAAAATAATTAATACAAGAGCCTATAAAGTGTTACTTAGCTCCTATTACTGATGGTTAAATAGTTATTGGAAAAGTCAATCCTGGGCTATAGGTAGGGAATTTCTCTTCCTGCATAGCATTGGCTAATTAGTTCTCTGTGTATATGACTTTCAAGAAGAGTAAATCTTCTTTATTTACTTCTGCTGATTAATATCTAAATGGCCTTCATTAAAGTGATAGATGCCTTTTTTTTTTTTTTTTTTTTTTGAAGATGTGTCCTTTGGAGAACAACAGCTGCCAAACTGACCTAAACATCAAAAGAAATGTGCTGAAGGGAGTGAGAGAGTGCTATTTTCTAACTGATTTCTGCTTTTCAAGTGGACAGGTCTGAAAGCCATAAAGGGGCAGAAAGAAAGGATGCTGGAGAGAGCAGGAGGAAAAGGGGGTGGGGAGACGAGAGAGAGAAAGAAAACAGGTGCACAAGGGAGGAAGCAACGGGTCTCCCCTAAATCACTGCATCTGGACCTCAATCACACTGATTGACATGCATTTGCCACTGATAGGAAAATGAGACTCTTGTTCCCTCAAGCCTTGTTTAGCCTCCAAGTGACAAAGTAAAACAATGTCATTCAGAAGCTATAAATCTGGCTGGGGAGAGAGCCCCACAATTTCCATGCAAAGCTACTTAAAAAGGGAAACAGATTAACTTCTCAGCACCTTGCTGAAACGCTTGTCTCCCCTACCTGCTGTGGTCCTCTCAGCCTCGAACCTTCACTGTGGTGATGGGCAGTGTACCGTCTCCCTCCTCTTCAAGGGCACCAGCTGGACAACCATCCAGCCTATCCCATAACCATTCCCAGCCTCATCATTTTCAAACTGATTTCAAAAACAAGGGCTATCTAGTCTCGGCGTAAATGTGTGAGTAGCCCAGAAGTAATATATCTGCCTTTCACAAATGAGGATGTTGAGGCTTCAACACCAGCTAAATGACTTTACCCGGCTCGTTAGTGGTAAAATCCAGATTTGAACTTGTGCCATGTCTTCAGCATCTTCATGCACGTAGCTCCTTTGATACAAAGGCCTCTCCTTCACCTGGTTCACTGGGAATCTCTTAGTGAATCTCTTTCAAGGCCCTGAATACATGTCATCTTTTCTGTGCATCTTTCCAAACAACCTACACAGTTGCCATCTCCTTAAGCAATTCACACGTGACTTGATATTTCTCACTCTGCATTATAATTGTTTTTTAACCTTTACAAACAGAATAAGGTAAATTCAACGAGGAGAATAGTGATTTGTTATTCTGTTTATCCAGTGTCAGGCACATTATATATGCTCAATTAATGTGTGCTGTGTATATGAGCTAATGAATAAATAGTCTTAAATTACACATAATGAAAAACCACTTCAACAAAACGCTTCCTAAGTAATCATACAGGGAATGGAGGTAGCCATGGGATGGAACACAATGAACCATTTTCTTGCGAAGACACCATGATGATCTCAGTAGTGGTAGAGGTGGGGACTTCAGTCATACAGTCCTGGTTATCAGAGCCCTAGTTTTCCTGAGTCTGGGTGGTGGATAGAGGAGACCCCTTGGTTTGCCAAGACGGTTTTTAACAAAGGTATGTATTTCATAAATGGCTCCAAAATTACCCCCTAGGTTGTTTGCTACCATTAATACTCAATATAATTGTGAGGTTTTTCCATATTCAAGATTTTGGGTTTTGTCTACTCTGTTGCATAGACAAGCTGCATGGAAAACTGTTGAACCACTCTCTGACACACTTCAAAAAATTATACACCAGAGCCAAGCTGTGTGGGGCAGAGGGAAGCTGGCTGGCTGACTCCTTGGAGAAGAATGGCAGTTATGGGTTATGGCTCTTTTTCCCATGACTGGGCTCCTGGTGAAAAACACGTCACAGAGAAAAAATTCACAGTGATCTAAAGGGAACCCATCACAGGCTGGTCTTACCTCCTGTAATGCTCCAGAATGGATTGTTTTCCTTTCTGAGGTGTGCTTTAGTAAATAAAATAAGAAATTACTCCCACCAACTTCAGGATGTGTCCACCTGTGAACTAATCAGCGCAGGGACTGATACCTGATCACTTTCTAGCAGAGGAAGAGACAGCGCCCTTCCAAAGGCCTGGCTCCTGGGTGAAATTTTGCTCAGTTCAAAACAGCCTGACCGCTGATTGAAATTTTGCTCCTGGTAAAGCTTGCTCCCATATACATCAAGGATAAAAAACCAAATAGGGGCTATCACATCTATCCCTGGTTACATCCTGAATCAAACCCCCCTGTTTCTGCTAGACCTCCTGACAGCTCAGAGTCAAGAGAAGCACTTCTCACTGGGTCTCAAGTCACCTTTATGTTGCTGTTGTTGTTCAGTCACTCCGTCACGTCTGACTCATTGCGACCCCATGGGCTGCACAAGGCAGGCTTCCCTGCCCTTTACTATCTCCCAGAGTTGGCTCAAACCCATGTCCATTGAGTCAATGATGCCATCCAACCATATTACTTATTTTTTCTCTTTTACTTCACACATAAAGCAAAAATCAGATTAAGCGCACCCCCTAACCAACTCTTGCTCCTGGAACTCCAGACTGAGATCACCATCTGGAGAGGAATTCAGGTAACAAAGAGCGCCCCCGCCATTTTTCCAGGCAGATGAAACTCCACATAAACTACCATTTCCTCAGACGCTCGGTCTCTTTTCTGTCCTCCTTTTGCTTCACTATGGGCATCACATTGGGATACTTGGTGTAAAGGCCTGGTGAGAGACACTGTGTTTTAGATCTTTTTTTCCCACATTCCATAGATTAATCCTCCATATGACCTGGTTTCCAATAACTTAACAAAAGCATATTTCTCTGTTTGCAACTCCAGCTCAGATATGCATCAAAGACATCATCCCAGAGGGCCCATTTATCTAGCCAGAAAGTTTAAGCATGGAAAGTTGGGTCTCTGGTTTCTGCAGTGAGAACATATGCAAAATGACAACTTCACAGGTTTGGGGCAAGTTTTCTTTTTTTTGACAGTCTAAACTGACAGTGAATGTCTTGTATTTCTCTCTGCTGACTTAACATAAAATGAATGGGTAGAGGTGGAAGTTTGATTTTGGATAACAGAATAGCCCATCTGATTGTCCCAGGCATTTTTCTTCATTGCTTCCTTTTTTAGAGTAATTGAACTGAAGGTCAAAACACCTGCTAGAGATGTAAGTTTTAACAATGAATTACTGAATGTTCAGTTTTCACCTATCTCTAAAGAGGAAGTGTAGCCTGTCTGGCAGCTGACCGTCTAGTTTATGAATTTGACTAAGGCAATGGAGAGAAAGAGGTGTACAAAATGTGAATCGAAGATAACATGTGAGTTTTTCATAGGGAGTCTGTTTCCATGAAAAATATGACGACGGGAAAATAGATATACTCAAAATTCTATCTCTGTGCCTGTGCTTTAACAACAGTGGGGTAGCTCAGCAGAGAAGTCTCTCTTAACAAATTCGAGTCATCCACATGTACTAGGCAAAGGCACAGTTAGGACAGAATCTATTAAAGTGATGTCCCAGTAGGAGCCTGGTCACCACCACTCAAAACCAAGCATCACTTAAATCAACATATTAAATAACCTAATAACTCTTTTCACTTCTATTCATGAAGCCACTGCCCACACCTCAGTAAACACACATCAACTTAAACATTTCTACAATATCTACGTTCATTCACCCCAAGAGCAAGAAACCTGAAATTGCATTCAAATAAAACAAAGCTGGACATGGCCTGAAAACCTGGGAAGGTGAAATAATTTCTCACTTGCTGCCTTAAGTTTGATACCACTAAAGCCCAGATCATATGCCTCTCTGTACTCCACAGAATAGAATTGTAAACAAAAAGGTGGATTAGCCATCATCTCATCCAAAGCCCTCATTTTTCAGACTAAAGAAACCGAGGCCTCGATAATTTCAATTTCTTGTGTGAAACACGGTCTAGCACACAGGTCTCCTGATTCCCAATTTACTGTTATTATGTATAAAGCTAGTGATAAGATTTTTGTGTCCTCCTCTGCTAATTTCTCTCTTTACAATCCACTGACTATAGTTATTTCCTGAATTTCAACTCAGTGTTTCCCAATATGCTACTTTCACTCACCCAGAGAACCCAACTGCTTGTTTGGTTCTCAGGGTCACATTACACAGGTCCTCCCCCGACCTTCTACACTAGCTCCGGTCAATGCTCTCTCCGGGGACACAGATCCTGAATCTACACTCTACCTATAGCTGCTGGCCTTGTACTTCCCTTTGACACCCAAGCAACAGGTTGAAAGCCCCCTGACACCCATCGCTATTTACTAACACTGTCGCTATCTCTGAAACCATCTCAGATTTCCTAGGCTTCAGAATTGACCATCTAACTTTTATATCTAAGTTTTATCTATGTCTTTATATTGGAACTTTGCTCAGAGACTGCCATGGCCAGCATTTGTCACTCATAGACTTTATAGCCAATCTCCCCGCTGCAGCTCTGCCCAATCCCATTCCTTCTCTTCTGTTTCACAGACTTAAACGGGATAAAGTAAAACAAGTGATTGGCACGGGGTAGACACCAGATAAATGGTGGTGGTGGTGGTGGTGAAGTCGCTCAGTCGTGTCCAACTCTTTGCGACCCCGTGGACTGTAGCCTACCAGGCTCCTCCGTCCATGGGATTCTCCAGGCAAGAATACTGGAGTGGGTTGCCATTTCCTTCTCCAGGGTATCTTCCCGACCCAGGGATCAAACCCAGGTCTCCCACGTTGAAGGCAGACGCTTTAACCTCTGAGCCACAAGGAAAGCTCAGATAAATGTTAGTTGACTGTGAATTTAGTCACATTCTGATTATCTTCAAATACCTGGGCACTATAGTTTGACTTCTTGACATTTTTAACNTCTTCCCGACCCAGGGATCAAACCCAGGTCTCCTGCATTGCAGGCAGACGCTTTAACCTCTGAGCCACCGAGTGTACTACATAGTGATTTGACATGTGCATACATTACGAAGTAAATGATCACCAAAATAGGTCTAGTAACTATCTCTCCTAATGCAAAATTATTATATTATTGACCATATTCCTTGTGCTGTATATTATATCCCTGTGCTGATTTATTTTATAACTGGAGGTTTATACCTCTTAATCCCCTTCACCCATTTTACCGTCTGTTCTCCTCCCCTCTGGCATTACCTGTTTGTTCTGTCTATGAGTCAGCTTTCATTTTTTCTTTGTTTTGCCTTTTAGATGACACATGTAAGTGAAGTCATACAGTATTTGTCTTTCTCTGTTTTATTTCACTTAGCCTAATAGTTCAGTTCAGTCACTCAGTTGTGTCTGACTCTGTGACCCCTGGACTGCAGTGCACCAGGCTTCCCTGTCCATCAGCAACTGCTGGAGCTTGCTCAACTCATGCCATCCAGTTGGTGATGCCATTGAACCGTCTCATCCTCTCTTGTCCCCTTCTCCTCCTGCCTTCAGTCTTTGCCAGCAACAGAGTCTTTGCAATGAGTCAGTTCTTTGCATCAGGTAACTAAAGTATTGGAGTTTCAGCTTCAACATCAGTCCTTCCAATGAATATTCAGGACTGATCTCCTTCAGTCCAAGGGCTTCTCAAGAGTCTTCTCCAACATCACAGTTCAAAAGCATCAATTCTTCAGTGCTCAGTTTCTTTATAGTCTCTCACATCCATGACTATTGGAAAAACCATAGCTTTGACTAGATGGACCTTTAGCATAAAGCCACCTATATTCATCCATGTTGTTGCCAATGGCAAAAAAATGTTAATGGCTGAATACTATTCCTATATACCTATATCCATTTCTTTACACATTCATCTGTTGATGGACACTTAGGTTACTTCCATATCTTGGCTATTGTAAATAATGGTTCTATGAACATTGGGGTGCATGTATCTTTTTGAATTAGTGTTTTTGTTTTTTTCAGATAAATACCCAGAAGTGAAGTTGCTAGATTGTATGGTAGTTCTATTAAAAAAAAAACAACATTTTTTTTTGGCTGCACTGTGACATTACTTTGCTGACTAAGGTCTGTCTAGTCAAGACTATGGTTTTTCCAGTAGTCATGTATGGATGTGNTGGACAGGGAGGCCTGGTGTGCTGCAATTCATGGGGTTGCAAAGAGTCAGACACGACTGAGCAACTGAATTGACTGAACTGAAATAACCAAGGGATCACTGAAAAAATCAAAAAGGAAATAAAAAAAAGTACCTAGAAACAAATGAAAATTAAAACTCAATGACTGAAAACCTATGGGATGTAGCAAAAATAGTTCTAAGAGGGAAGTTTATAGCAATAAAAGCATACCTCAAGAAATGAGAAAAACATCAAATAAACAGCATAACCTCACACCTAAAGCAACTATAAAAAGAAGAAGAAGAACAACAAAAAATCCCCAAAGTTAATAAGAGGAAAGCAATCATAAAGATCAGATCAGAAATAAATAAAAAGGAAATGAAGGAAACAATAGCAAAGATAAATGCAACTAAAAGCTGATTCTTTGAGAAGATCCCATTAGCCAGACTCACCAAGAAAGAAAGGGAGAAGACTCAAATCAATAAAATTAGAAATGAAAAAGGAGAAGTTACAACAGACAATGCAGAAACGTAAAGGATCATGAGATTACTATGAGCAAGTATATGCTGATAAAATGGAAAACTTGGAAGAAATGGACAAATTCTTAGAAAAGTGATGTTGTTGGTGTTTTTGTCACTAAGTCATGTCTGACTCTTGTGATCCAATGAGCTGCAGCCTGCCAGGCTCCTTTGTCCCTGGGATTTTCCAGGCAAGAATACTGGAGTGGGTTTCCATTTCCTTCTCCAGGAGATCTTCCCAATGCAGGGATTAAACCCAGGTCTCCGGCATTGCAGGTAGATTCTTTACTGACTGAGCCATGAGGGAAGCCCTCTTAGAAAAGTACAACCTTCCAAAACTGAACCAGGAAGATATAGAAATCATGAACAGACAAATCACAAGCACTGAAATTGAAAACTGATAAAAAATTTTTTTTGTTTAACAAACAAAAGCCCAGGGCCAGATTGTTTCATAGGTGAATTCAATTCTATCAAATATTTAGAGAAGAAATAACAGTTATTCTGCTCAAACTGTTCCCAAAAGTTGTGGAGGAAGGAACACTCCCAGACTCACTCTGAGTCCACCATCATCCTGATACCAAAACCGGACAAAGATATTGCAAAAAAAGAAAATTACAGGCCAACATCACTGATGAACACAGATGCAAAAATCCTGAACAAAATAGTAACAAACAGAATTCAACAACACATGAAAAGAGTCATACACCATGATCAAGTAGGGTTTATCCCAAGGATGCAAGGATTCTTCAATATATGCAAGTCAATCAATGTGATACACTATATAAACAAATGAAAAGATGAAAACCATATGATCATCTTACTAGATGCATAAAAACTTTTGACAATATTCAATACTCATTTATGATAAAAGCTCTCCAGAAAATGGTCATGAAGGGAACATACCTCGATGTAATAAAGGCCATATGTGACAAATTCACAGAAAATATTATTTTCAGTGGTGAAAAACTGAAACCATTTCCTCTAAGATCATGAACAAGACAAGGGTGCTCGCTCTCACCACAAGTCTTAGTCATAGCAATCAGAGAATAAAAAGAAATAAAAGGAATCTGGATTGGAAAAGATGAAGTAAAACTCTATTTGCAGATGACATGATACTATATATAGAAAATCCTAAAGATGCCACCAGAAAATTATTAGAGCTAATCTATGAATTTAGTAAAGTGGCAGAATACAAAATTAATATACAGAAATCTCTTGCATTCCTATACAGAAAAATCAGAAAGAGAAATGCAAGAAACTACCCCATTCACCATTACAACAAAAAGAATAAAATACCTAAGAATAAACCTACCTAAGGAGACAAAAGACAGAAAACTATAAGACACCGATGAAAGAAATCAAAGGTGACACGGATGGAGAGGTATATTATTCTCTTGCATTGGAGACTTAGTATTGTGAAAATGATTATACTACCCAATGGAGTTTACAGATTCAATGCAATCCCTACCAAATTACCAGTAGTTTTTTTTTTTTTTTGGCAGAGCTAGAACAAAAAATTCCACAATTTGTATGGACACACAGAGGACTCTGAATTGCCAAAGCAATCATGAGAAAGAAGAATGGAGCTGGAAGAATCAACTTTCCTGACTTAAGACTATGCTACAAAACTGCAGTAATCAAGACAGTATGGTATTGGCACAAGAACAAAAATATAGATGAAAAGAATAAGATTGAAAGCATGGAAATAAACCCATGCACCTATAGCACTTTATTTTTGAAAAAGGAGGCAAGAATATACAATGGAAAAAAGGCAGCCTCTTCAATAAGTGGTGCTGGGAAAATTGGACAGCNGTATTGGCACAAGAACAAAAATATAGATGAAAAGAATAAGATTGAAAGCATGGAAATAAACCCATGCACCTATAGCACTTTATTTTTGAAAAAGGAGGCAAGAATATACAATGGAAAAAAGGCAGCCTCTTCAATAAGTGGTGCTGGGAAAATTGGACAGCTATATGTAAAAGAATGAAATTAGAACACTTCCTAACACCATACACAAAAATAAACTCAAAATGGATTAAAGACCTAAATGTAAGGCCAAAAACTATAAAACCCTTAGAGGAAAACATAAGCAAAATACTCTTTGACATAAATCACAGCAATATCCTCTTTGGGGGCTACCCAGGTGACACTAATGGTAAAGAACTCACCTGCCAATGCCAGAGACATAATGTCAAAATGTGGGTTTGTTCCCTGGGTCAGGAAGATCACTTGAAAGAGGGCATGGTAATCCACTCCATTATTCTTGCCTGGAAAATCCCATGGACAGAGGAGCTTGGTGGGCTACAGTGCATGGGGTCACCAGGAGTTGGACATGACCCAGATAATCATGATGATGTGATCACTAATCTAGAGCCAGACATCTTGGAATGTGAAGTCAAGTGGGCCTTAGAAAGCATCACTACGAACAAAGCTAGTGGAGGTGATGGAATTCCAGTTGAGCTGTTTCAAATCCTGAAAGATGATGCTGTGAAAGTGCTGNAATAAGCAATTCAAATAGAACGTTATGGCATGTGTGGAAGAAAATATAAATAAAATTTCAGGAAGATTGTAATTTT
Source organism: Neotragus pygmaeus (assembly GCA_006410875.1). NCBI lineage: Eukaryota > Metazoa > Chordata > Mammalia > Artiodactyla > Bovidae > Neotragus > Neotragus pygmaeus. The sequence continues at coordinate 1,117,203 of SJYV01029391.1, forward strand.
TACAAATACCACCCCGTAAGGCAAATCTTGTCCTTAACCTCAATGATTCATTTATTATAAAAGTACCTTCTAATTCCCTTCAGGCATATGGAAAATTGTCTATTATTTCTTCTATTAAAGGAATTTAGTTTTTCTCTCATCTCCTCTTAAATAGTGTCTTAAAACAGAAACTTTCACAAAAATGTGAATATTGTGCCTGGTATATATATTTTTGTGTTTGACTTTAAGATCTTCTATTAGTTTATAAGGCAAAGTCTATTAGCTATATTATTTTAGGCTAGATTTTATAATAATAGCTGTTGACCTTTTAGCTATTTAAAAGTTGAAGTAGAATAGAATCAAACATATCAGGCTCTAGCATAAAATGTGGGTTCTTAGTGAAAATGAGGGTTTTTTAAGAAGAGGACAACTAATGGAACTATGCTTGGTCTTTTATACTTTTCATGTTTGTGACATCCATTAAAAGTCTAACTCACAGAAGCCATGATACTATTCCTTAAGAAAAAGGTACCTCAATAATTGTGTTCAGCTGTTTATCTTTTAAAAAAAGGAGTCAGGGGAATTCCCTGGTTGTCCAGTGGTTAGGGCTCTGGGCTTCCACTGCAGGGCTCACAAGTTTGATCTCTGGTCAGGGACTATCAATAAAATCCTGCATGTTGCGTTGCATAATCCACACCCTCCTCAAAAAAAAATTAGTCAAAAATGCCAACTAAAAAAAAAAGTTAGAACCTTGGGCTGTTTTGGGGGGCCTCTGCTCAAAGTTTTATCACTTACAAATTCTGTAATTGAAAAAGTTGCTTAATCTCTTTGAGCATTTTTTCTTCATTATTTGATGCTGTGTCATATGTCCAGATTAGGTGGGAAAGAAATCTGGAGTTGTAATTGGTAGCTCAGATGGTAAAAAAAAATCTGCCTGCAATGCAGGAGACCTGGGTTCAATCCCTGGGCTCAGAAGAACCCCTGGAGAAGGGAAGGCTATCCACTCCAGTATTCTGGCCTGGAAAATTCCATGGGGTTGCAAAGAGTCAGACCCAACTGTGTGACTTTCACTGAAACTGAAACTGAAACTGAAAGCTGCATTTAGGTATGGGAGTAAGGGTCAGGCAATGTTAGTGGGAAATGAGGTACTTGCTCAATATAGACCTGCTCTGTTGCTAATAAGTCAATTTCCTTTGTAGAAAGCAAGTCACACGAAGGCAGGTTTGGCCTAGGGAATGGAACAGACCCAAGTTCAGAAATTTTGTCATGGTGAATGTATGAAATATATCTATACTCCTCTTTACTTCCCTGAAGTCCTCTTCTCAGTTCCAGATGTAATCATCCTTAAAACTTTTGGTATTTTCTCTACACATTTCTTATTTAATTTATTTTGCACTTGGAAAAGCCTTCTTATTATTTGTGGTGTATAAACATGACTGCTTACTGAAATTGTTAAAGACAGTACTCAGTATAAGCAGGTTAAGATGTCATCATTCCATCATTATCCATTTTCTTTCTTCATTATCCACAAAACTTCTACTTAATTCAGGATGGTGAAAATCCCTAGCTTGAAACATTTGACTTCTCAGGTTCCCTTGTGGTTATCACTTGCTATGACTCAGTTCCAGTCTAGGAGATATATCTGAGCCTTTTTTCGATTGGGGATCCCAATAAAACTGTAGTTTTTCTGATGAAAAAGTCTGACTCAATTGGCATATCTCTTTTACCATTCCTCCTTTTCCTTTTTCTTGCAGCCATTTAATAAGTGCTGTAATAGAAGTTTGAATCCCTAATGACACTACAACAATTCTTGATAGCTACTTCTAGAACTTTTGTTACATGAGAAAAAGAAACTTTTGTATTTATGTATGTTATTTGGATGTTCTGGTTCATAAAACTTAACACTATTAGCTGATATAGAAACCATTTTCCTTTGTGTGACTTGCAAAATTCTGGAAACTCCTCACATAGAAATTACACATATTTAGACTCTGAAGTCCTAGATATGATCCTTACAGGAAAGATTTTATAACTCCAATGACAAACCCATATGGCAAGACAAGAAGGGACTGATAGGGAGATGTTGCTTTGGTATCTGTGTAAACTGATTGGAGAGTCCAGAAATACTCCAGATTATAGGCAAATCTGTGGGGGAAAGGAAGAGTGCCTTTTCTTCCTCACTCACCACACAACAGAGCCAGTGCTTAGGCTACAGTACCAAGATAAAGTAATTTGATGAGCAAATACATTCCAAAGTTTATTTATGACTAAACTTTCTCTTCCCTTTCTGAGAAAGTATTTATGTCTTAATCCACTGATATGAATTTCTCCTGGTACAAGTGTAGAGGTCTATGTCACCCTGGTACAAGTGTAGAGGGCTATTTTAGATCAGAGGGCAGAGGACATTTTTTGTGATGGACAACAGTCACAATATCTTAATCTGCCTATAACTACTACCACTATCTTTAACAATATGGAAGGAGAAAAGAATTTTACTTTGTTTTTGTTGAATTTTTTGTTTTGAATTTTTAATGACTAAAAACATATTTGCTAACAAACATCTTCCTTTCAGCCTTCTAGCCTTTTCAGACTTCATTTTGAGATAAATGAACATAAATTCTGGAAATTTATGGTTTTTAATTTCTGCTAGACCCTCACATTGCTTGGTAATTATTATACTAAGTGTTCCAAACTTTAATGACTATTTTCCATGACCTATATCATGCTCCCTCCTTGCCTCAAACTTGCTGGTTTCAAAATATGTTACAAAACTACCATAATTGGAACAGTTTGGTACTGGTATAGTAACAGACAAAAAGACCAACAGAATATAATAGTGAGTTCAAAAATAAATCCATACATTACAGTCAACAATTTCTGTCAAGGGTGCCAAGAACACACCAAGGTAAAAGACTGATCTCTTCAACAAATAGTGTTGGTAAAACTGGATATCTACATGCAGAATAATGAAGTTGGACCCTTATTTCCCCCTATATTAAAAAAATTGAAAACAAATTAAATATTTAAACATAAAACCTGAAATAATAAAAAATACTAGAATAAAACATAGGCAAAAGCATCTTATTACTTGTCTGGGCATTTAAAAAATATGACCCCAAAATCATATTCAGCAAAAGCAAAGATAGACAAGTAGGATTTCATCAAACTAAGAAATTGTATATAGCAAAGGAAATAATCATCAGAGTGAAAGGGAAAACTTTGTACAAAAGAAAGGTAAATCAGTGTAGCAAACGCTGATGAGCCAGACACTGACCAGCTGTTTTTGAGCCTCCTTCCTCTTTCTCTGGCTTCCCTGGTTTTACAGTCTCCCTTGAGGTTAGAGGGGACCAGGTGAGAGTGAAACAAGGAGGACCAGTTCTAGATCTGGCCCATAGGAACCTCTCAAGTGTGACTCCTTTCAGCTCAGTTCAGTCGCTCAGTCGTGTCCGACTCTTTGCAACCCACCTCCCCCATGGACTGCAGCACGCCAGGCCTCCCTGTCCATCACCTACTCCAGAGTTGATTCAAACTCATGTCCATTGAGTCGGTGAGGCCATCCAACCATCTCATCCTCTGTCACCCCCTTCTCCTCCTCCCTTCAATCTTTCCCAGCATCAGGGTCTTTTTCAATGAGTCCGTTCTTCATATCAGGTGGCCAAAGTTTTGGAGCTTCAGCTTCAGCATCAGTCTTTCCAATGAATATTCAGGACTGATTTCCTTTAGGATGGACTGGTTTGATCTCCTTGCAGTCCAAGGAACTCTCAAGAGTCTTCTCCAATACCACTCTGGGTTTGCTCTGATTTCAAGGAATCTGAGAATGCAGAGAAGTACTCACTACTAAATTTGGTATTGGTTCTGAGATGCTTCCAAAGAATCTTTCGAAGGAGTCCCTATTGGGAAAGTGAACATATTCACATATTTCAGAGAAATGTTTTATCATTTTATGAAATTCTGATATTTTTGCTATCAGAATTCTATCTGGACCACAAAAAGCAAATTACTTCTCCGTAAAATAATCAAGCCAGTTTGAAACTGAGACATGACTTACAGCTTGAGCCAAGCCCTGTTCCTCATTAGATCTGGTTAATTTATCATTTATTTTTGTTTAATCCCTGGTCTTTAAGTGTTGGTCTCACTTCTTTCCAGGGTTGCTGTAAGTCTTGCTGACTACGTTTCAGATATAATTCCTGGAGATTGCAAAGGGCCAGCTTTTCTAAGCAACAGTGTCCCATTGTTTGCATTGACTTTTTTCCACCTCGATAATAACTTCCAATCAGATATGACAGCTTGTAAGCACCACTTTTTTGCCTTTCCCTATGATTATGTGTGATTGGTTGCTTTAGGAAAAAAAAAATGGTATTGCTTGCATGTCTTAGGATCTCATAAATGATAGAAGTGCTTCCTTTCTGGCGAGAAAAGAGCAATAAAGCATGTCCCTGACTTGTAGCTCTCTCCACACCCCAGTATCTTCTCATTTCCAATGTCTCCTACTCTGATGTCACTGAACGGTTTATTGCCTCACGTGTCAGAGAGCTAAGAAAAACATCTAACTACAGGACCAACAATTACTCATGCTATAACCAGAATTCAGTGTATGAACACACTGGGCATGCTTTAAGCCACTGGCTCATAACCTCTGTGCCATGATTCAGTGGTATGTCTTGATGGGTATCCTCATCTGTCATCCCTGGTGGCTCAGACGGCAAAAGCGTCTGCCTACAATGCGAGAGACCCGGGTTCGATCCCTGGATTGGGAAGATTTCCTGGAGAAGGAAATAGCACCCCACTCCAGTACTCTTGCCTGGAAAATCCTAAGGATGGAAGAGCCTGGTGGGCTATCGTCCATGGGGGTCGCAAAGAGTCGGACAAAACTGAGCGACTTCACTTTCACTTCTTAGAAAGCATGTAAAAAATTAATCAAAGATATCTGCTTATATTAGCTAGGTTAATGCTAGCAGATGAAGTTTAAAATCTCAGTGGCCTAACAAAATAGATGTTAATTTTCCACTTATAAATGCACATGAAGCCCAGTTGTAGGTAGGCAGTGGGAGAATCAGACCCAAGGAGGCTTGGCCATCTTCAACCAGTGGCTTCAAAGGAAGCCCTCAGGGTGGACATCTATCCACAGATGAAGAAATAAGGAAATTTTTGTAGTTTCATTTGTTTTCTTGTTTTTGTTTTTCAAAAAAGTTACAGTAAGCATGTGAGATGGAGCTTCAGATGAAATTATGCTTATGGCTCAGACGGTAAAGCGTCTGCCTGCAGTGCGTGAGACCTGGGATAGATCCCTGGGTTGGGAAGATCCCCTGGAGAAGGAAATGGCAACCCACTCCAGTACTCTTGCCTGGAAAATTCCATAGACGGAGGAGCCTGGTGGGCTACAGTCCATGGGATCACATAGAGTTGAACATGACTGAGAGACTTCATTTCCACAAGCTGGAAAAAAGAACTGAAAAATGTGGAAGCTTTCCTTTTAGCTATTTATCCTTCATCACTTAGAATCACAGAGTATTAGACTTGAAAAGTGTCTATAAATCCCTGCTTGCTTTCCTACTCCCAGGAGATCTATCTCTAGAACTCGAGACTTTCAGCTCCAAGGTGAGCTAATGTGCTTCCTTCACACAGAACACACATCTGTAATGTTGCCCTGGGATTTGTCGCTCGTGTGTGCTCCGGTCTTTGCACCTGGACACTCAGTCGTGTCCAGGTCTTTATAACCCCATGGACTGTATCCCGCCAGGTTCCTCTGTCCACAGGGTTTCCCAGGTAAGAATACTGGAGTGGGTGGCTATTTCCTACTCCAGGGGATCTTCCCAACCTCTGCTGGGTTTAAATCCTGGTTGCACCACTTGGGAGCTGAGCCAGTTACACTCTCTGCAAAGGGATAATTTTAATAACCTCTTCACTGGGTGGCTGTGAGAATTAAATGCACAATGTCCGACACATGCTGGGAAAGATTGCAGGCAGGAGGAGAAGGGGATAACAGAGGACGAGATGGTTGGATGGCATCATCGACTCAATGGACGTGAGTTTGCACAAGCTCTGGGAGACAGTGAAGGACAGGGAAGCCTGGCGTGCTGCAGTCCGTAGGGTTGCAAAAAGTCAGACACGACTGAGCGACTGAAAAACAACAAAGTTCCAGAAGATTAAAACTGAGTGCCCAGCCTTGGTGATGTTATATAATAATGAAAATAACAACAACAATCTTTATCATCATGGCTTCCACATATTGAGCACTTTCTATCTGCCAGGGTCATGTGTTAATGGACTTCACACACATTTATGTACTTATTTCTTACAATAAGTTCATTATAAAAATACTATCATTATTTCCATTTTATAGATGAGGAAGTTGAGGTATGGGGAACTAAATAACCCTCCTAAAGTCACATAGCCAGTGGGGTGAGCAGAGCCAAGATTCAAACCCAAGCTCTCTGTCTCTAAAGCCACCCCTAAAACCTTACAACTATTCTGTTACTAATACTAATGGTTGCAAAGCAAACAAACAAACAAAAAAATACTGTTGGAATAATCATCTCGCATTCTAGCTGACTGGGACATTCAGAAAATGGAGAAGCATTTTTGCCACCCCCCACACCAAGAAGATACTAGATCACCCTGTTCTGAGCCTCAAATCCTTTACTTTCTAGATCATGAACAACTTCTGTGACTTAGGGCACAGAGTCAAAATGAGCAGGAACCCAGAAGTCAACTTCCCTCATATAAAAATCTGTCTGTAAGTCTGGGCTGAAGGAGTGCTGGGGCTAAAGGAAGCAGAGAGCCCAACCAGAAGGGGTGAATTCTTCTGAGTTAGAAAAGGGATAAGGGATTACTGAGTTTCTGTGAAAGACAGAGCCCCAGGTCCCCTTCGAAGTAATGGCCAAGATGAAAGGGATTCCCGCTGCTTCCTGTACAACCAACACTGAAGCCTGGAGAAGAGTAGAAAGTGTTTCTCTGGCCAAGTTGGTGGTCAGTAGAGGGCCATTATGAGGAGCCTCTCTGTGACCAGCAAGACTATGACCTGCACAGATAATGAAGGACCAAACTGGAGAGCTGCGCCATGTGGCAGATGGAGAAATAATCACAACAGGGTCCCCTGGGAAGGATGCAACCCTCCACTCCTCTCCTGACCTCATCAAAGTGTACTTCAAAATTTTGAAGAACCCTAGGAAATGTGTTTCCTCAAACAGAATGCAATAGATGTTTTTATAGAGCGCCCCTTTCTACCAGATGAGAGCTCAGAACTAAATTTAATTTGATTTAGAGGAACTAAGATAATATGGCCTGCACTTGAGTATTATACAGTAATATTACCTACCTACAACATCAATGTTTGATTAGATCCTTAAAACAAACTTTTCTTGATTGTGATAAAATATACAAAACATAGGTTTTAAGTGTACATTTCACTGCCAGTAGGTATATTCACATTGACCTGCAAGCTCAAAATCAATTTGTTTAAAGAATTCACCCTGGTGGCAAAGAAGAAAACTTCTAAGGGCCTTTTGATACATTTAGGGCAGTCAGCTAGAATTGGCCATATTTTCTTTAAACACTTTAGATAAAAAGGAAATACAATGTGGCCTTTAGCAAGTTCAACAAAAGACTTAATATTTACTTTAGCAGGCATCGTAGTATCAGTAGCCCATATCTTGAATTTCCTTTCCTTACTTCCTAGCATACAAAACAGATAAAAGAAAAGGAAACTGTAAAATGACCCTGAGATAGAAAATCCAAAAACACTTCAGAAAGTTAGATGGGAAGAACTTGTAAGGCGCATCTGACCACAAAAGCTAGAGTTCAAGTAATAATGCAAATATAAAGAAAACCATTAACCTCTGCCGTCACCCCTCTTGGGCTCTGGTGTGCCTGTGATTACACATAATAACGGCAGTGACTGCGAGTAAATCTTGCTGTGATTTGTCAAGCAATCTGAGGCCTGGGAGATGCATCACCGGATTCCAAATGGAGTCTGGTGTTAGTGTCAATCAACACAATTTCTGTCTTAGTCACACCCTTCTGACTTTTCCCATGTTCCAAGCCAGGAGGCCCACGGTTTATGGAGTGAGATGTACATTCCTATGAGCATCCACATTTGGCCCCTCTTGCCCTCAAGAGGCAAGCACTCCAGGCAGACTCTGGATCTCAAGAGCTTTACTTCCATACCTCATCAAAAGGCCTTCATTAAACACCCATTTATAGACAACGCAGTAAACACCTTCATCTCTGTCTAAAGACAACCATGTAGACACAAGCCTGCTCCTCTTTGTGAACTCAGCAGTCATTTGACTTTTCTAAACCTCACTTTCGTCAGTAACACGGGCATGAGGATTTCTAAACCCAGAGTTGTGTGAGAACTTTATGAGGTGTTATAAATTGTCTAAACTATTGCACACACCCCGAAAACCTGTCCCTTTATTTGAGTGACAGTTTCTCCCTTCTGTATTAGTAAAACAGAGGTCACTGACTGGGACTCTACAATGTCTTATTTGGCCAATACAATGCTTTAAACATTTACTTTTCTTTTTTAATTAAAGGCAACATTGGAACAAATGGAAAAACTAAAATAAAAATACAGATTTTCAACTTTTCTTTAAAAACTGAAATTTCTGGCCATATGACCTTATCTCCCTGAGGCAGTTCACCCACCGACCCTAAAAAGGGCAGTCCCCTATAGAAGGGGCATGTCTTCCTCAGGTGACCACTGCAAACCCCACACTGCAGACAGCCTTCAATCTCTGCCTCTTCCAAGATTCTGTAGGCTTCTAATAAAACTTGCCACAGTCACAAAGAGCTTGGGTCTTTCAAAGACATCAAATGAAAAGGCGTTCTTTGGCCCAGCTAAAGACAAAAAGCTGGTTGTGCTACCTATCTGGATTGTGATTTTTGTCACAGAAACCCAGCAAACCTGTCTCTCCTTTTCTTGCCGTACCTTAGTTTAAGAAAACTTTTCTGAGTCAGTTGACTTCAGCCTGCCCACCTGATAAGACCTCGGAGATCAATGCTTCATCATTCTCCTTGGATTAGCTTGTGTGATATTGACCCATTCTACCAGGCAGACAGATAAAATGTGTTAGCATATGATCCTGTGTGTAATGGAATAGTCTCATGGTTGTCAAGGCTCCAAATGAGGTCTGTATAACAGCCTCAGGGCCAAGACTCATATTGGTATCTTGGCTCATGCATCCATATCCTGGGGAGTTGTTGAGGGGGAGGTATAAGAGCCAAGACCTTCTCTTTGGGTCTGATGGGGACAGCATTATATGAGGAGATCAGGCTCACCTAAAGGTCCATCTTTAAATATTTTCTATATCGCCACCCATCAAAGGACTTCCCTGATAGCTCAGTTGGTAAAGAATCCACCTGCAATGCAGGAGACCCAGGCCTGGAGAATTCCATGGACTATTTAGTCCATGGGGTCGCAAAGAAGCCAGACACAACTGAGCGACATTCACTCATTCACTCATCCATCTCAGGATAATGATGATGGATGTCAGGGTGATTGTGAATGATTCCTTAGCATAGAACATTAGGCACAGGCATGTCGAAAGCACACAGCAGTAGGAGCTCAGCCTATCTAAAGACTCAGATCACTGAAGAACCACTTGGGGTTTGATCATCATATGAGTCCCTCCATGAAATGTTTCTCAGCAAATGGTTTCAAGGCCACCCTTCTCAGAATTATTGGAAATGCTGGTGAAAAATACTATTTCCTGAGGTCACTTCTCCACAAACAGAGTTACACACACACACACACACACACACACCTGCTGACCCACGATCTCCTTAATAATCTTTCCTTTAAGGACATCATGGAGTGAAACAATAAACGCAGAAAATTCTCTTCCTTTCCATGTCCTAACTAGTAGGCGGGTTGGCTAACTAGTAGGTGGGTTGGCCGAGGGCTTGAGAAGGAATCATTCTTCAGATTGTTACTCCAGTTAGCCACATATAATGCTGCTGCTACTAGTCAATAATCAGCAACCTCAAAGACTGGCACAGTCTACTCTTGTTCTCTCAAGTCGTTACTTATTTAACCAATGGCTGCTAACTTCACTGAGCACCTTAATACAAGAAGAGTGAAGCTCACTTCCTTCTGTGACCCCATATTCAATTAACTAAATTTCCCCAGAATGTGCTCCATAGAATAGCAGTCTCAGAGACACCAAAGTGTGCCTGCAGATGAACTTAGGATGGGAAACTAACCCTCTCCCCCTCTTGGAGACCCACGAGCTACATCAGCACATTAAAGGCAGTGAGAAGTCTGCAGTGAAGAATTCCATTTCACTCCAGGTAACACTGGTTTCCCCACACTTATATGACCAGAGAATTCTGTTTTGGCAGCTTCTGTGTAACAGTCTACAAAACAGACTTTCTAGGGAACACGTTTTGGGAAATGATTAGCATAACGGTGTAACTTCTCATTTATCATAAAAAGAGCCCAAACCAGCCTCTTTTAAGTGAAATGGGAGCATGATTAATTATTAGAGTGCAACAAGTATGAGGTGAGCCCATCCGAGAGAAACCAGAACATGTGAAGACTCTAGAATAATGTACCTCCTTCCGTTTGCTGTCACGTAAAACCCACCTTCAAACAAGTGTCCCAGGCCCTGGCACCATCCTTGTCTCTGCTAAAGGAGAATAAAAGCTCAAGACACATGGGTCTTAATCATGATCCTGCTGATTGTGGTCCTGACCTGCCCAAGCCCTTGTACCTCAGAGTTCATCATTCTCCGCTATCTTGATCTGACCTCAAGCTGTTGATATTGGCCTGCTCCATGATGATTCGTTCCAAAGACTGACACCCCATCCCTGCCAGATGTCCCTGAGACCAACCGTCTTTCTTCTTTCTTTCTTCAGGGCCTCTGTCTCCTGCCTGTAAGGACCTGCTGGCTTCCAGGATATTCACTTGTTGCTTCCTGCTCTCTTGGCCTTTTCTTTTAGTCTTTTTAATTTGCATCTCCCCATGTATCCCACCACCCTGTTATCAATCAAGTTTTTTTTTTTNAATGCAGGAGACCCAGGCCTGGAGAATTCCATGGGGTCGCAAAGAAGCCAGACACAACTGAGCGACATTCACTCATTCACTCATCCATCTCAGGATAATGATGATGGATGTCAGGGTGATTGTGAATGATTCCTTAGCATAGAACATTAGGCACAGGCATGTCGAAAGCACACAGCAGTAGGAGCTCAGCCTATCTAAGGACTCAGATCACTGAAGAACCACTTGGGGTTTGATCATCAAATGAGTCCCTCCATGAAATGTTTCTCAGCAAATGGTTTCAAGGCCACCCTTCTCAGAATTATTGGAAATGCTGGTGAAAAATACTATTTCCTGAGGTCACTTCTCCACAAACAGAGTTACACACACACACACACACACACACACCTGCTGACCCACGATCTCCTTAATAATCTTTCCTTTAAGGACATCATGGAGTGAAACAATAAACGCAGAAAATTCTCTTCCTTTCCATGTCCTAACTAGTAGGCGGGTTGGCTAACTAGTAGGTGGGTTGGCCGAGGGCTTGAGAAGGAATCATTCTTCAGATTGTTACTCCAGTTAGCCACATATAATGCTGCTGCTACTAGTCAATAATCAGCAACCTCAAAGACTGGCACAGTCTACTCTTGTTCTCTCAAGTCGTTACTTATTTAACCAACGGCTGCTAACTTCACTGAGCACCTTAATACAAGAAGAGTGAAGCTCACTTCCTTCTGTGACCCCATATTCAATTAACTAAATTTCCCCAGAATGTGCTCCATAGAATAGCAGTCTCAGAGACACCAAAGTGTGCCTGCAGATGAACTTAGGATGGGAAACTAACCCTCTCCCCCTCTTGGAGACCCACGCGCTACATCAGCACATTAAAGGCAGTGAGAAGTCTGCAGTGAAGAATTCCATTTCACTCCAGTTAACACTGGTTTCCCCACACTTATATGACCAGAGAATTCTGTTTTGGCAGCTTCTGTGTAAAAGTCTACAAAACAGACTTTCTAGGGAACACGTTTTGGGAAATGATTAGCATAACGGTGTAACTTCTCATTTATCATAAAAAGAGCCCAAACCAGCCTCTTTTAAGTGAAATGGGAGCATGATTAATTATTAGAGTGCAACAAGTATGAGGTGAGCCCATCCGAGAGAAACCAGAACATGTGAAGACTCTAGAATAATGTACCTCCTTCCGTTTGCTGTGACGTAAAACCCACCTTCAAATAAGTGTCCCAGTCCCTGGCACCATCCTTGTCTCTGCTAAAGGAGAATAAAAGCTCAAGACACATGGGTCTTAATCATGATCCTGCTGATTGCGGTCCTGACCTGCCCAAGCCCTTGTACCTCAGAGTTCATCATTCTCCGCTATCTTGATCTGACCTCAAGCTGTTGATATTGGCCTGCTCCATGATGATTCGTTCCAAAGACTGACACCCCATCCCTGCCAGATGTCCCTGAGACCAACCATCTTTCTTCTTTCTTTCTTCAGGGCCTCTGTCTCCTGCCTGTAAGGACCTGCTGGCTTCCAGGATATTCACTTGTTGCTTCCTGCTCTCTTNTGGCCTGCTCCATGATGATTCGTTCCAAAGACTGACACCCCATCCCTGCCAGATGTCCCTGAGACCAACCATCTTTCTTCTTTCTTTCTTCAGGGCCTCTGTCTCCTGCCTGTAAGGACCTGCTGGCTTCCAGGATATTCACTTGTTGCTTCCTGCTCTCTTGGCCTTTTCTTTTAGTCTTTTTAATTTGCATCTCCCCATGTATCCCACCACCCTGTTATCAATCAAGTTTTTTTTTTTAATTTTATTATTTCTAAGAGTACAAAACAACCGAAAGAGTGAACAAACAATTTAAAATCTAGCCTGCAGGTGCTATTTTAATATGCCATTTAGTTATTTAACTAAATAAACAGATTGCAAATAATGTCAGTAAGCCAGGTGAGAGCCAACAAGTTATGAATAGACATTTACCCAACCTCACTTTTCTGTCAGTGACATTAAACGTAAAATAAAATGGTGCTGTTCCCTTCCCAAGTAACTATAGCTGCTTTAATATATCATTTATTCTTAGATATTGCCTGGTGCAAAAACAGACCTCCCTCACAATTATACAGTAAGTCTACCAATTTCTCAGATGTATACTAGACGGAGACTCATGGTGTCAGGCCATGGAAGACAGTTCTTGGGAGCAGTGAACCATTATTGCTCCCTTCACCAAACATCCTGAGGCCATTTATCCTCTGCCTACTCTTTTCTGTGTGATTAGTTCAAGATTTCCAACGTCAAAAGCAAATGGAGAGGCAAGAGAGTTAACCGTTGGGTACCATTTCTTGCAACTGTCCTAAGTGGTTAGCATCCTATCAAAGTAGTTGCACAACGGGGTCCATTTAGATTGCAAACAAAAAGTAAAAACTGGTACTTTTATAGGTAGGCTGCTACTCCAAAAAGAAAAAAAAAAGAAGAAAGTGAAAATAACAAATGTAAAGGTCTTTGATCAAGTCTTTGCACATTTTTCAACAATTGCTATTCAAATACAGAAAGTAATATTCATAGACTGTTAGACAATGTTCTATATGCAGACCCGCAGCCTTATTACCCAGCATGCTTGGCCTGCAGCTCCAGATCTGATAGTTTCCAGAAGGAAAAGGGCCCTGCAGATGAATGATGAAGTTTATGGACCCAAAGGAGGAGGAGAAGGGGACAACAGAGGACAAGATGGTTGGATGGCATCACCGACTCCGGCTACAGGAGTTTCAGCAAGCTCCTGGCGATGGTGAAGGACAGAGAAGCCCGGCATGCCGCACTCCATGGGGTTGCAAAGAGTCGGATACAACTGAGCAACTGAACAAAGTGTGGCAGATATGTTAATTATATAAACTAGTAATTATCCTAAGCATCATGTCTTTTGTAGACAGGAAGCAGAATCAATCTATGTAACAAAGGCATCGCTAGGCAGACAGCATGCAGACGACAAGGCTCCTGAGTGTAAGGCAAGGGCTTCTGCACTGGAGGAAGTAGATGTAAACACTAGTCATGTGACCTGTGAAGCTCTGGCAGGGACTGGAAGAAGGAAGAGGCCATCTTTGGAAAAACATCTCTGGGCCATGTGGATCTCCTTGGAGATCCAGCGTGGGGTTATACAAAATCTGGCCACTGTTTCTTCATTTACATAAGGCCCTCTAATGTCCTTTTCACATTCAATATTTGATAATTCTTTGTAATTAAAAAAAAAAATCACCCTTTAAGCCTTTTACCTCCTAGCCCAAGTCTATCTGTTTCTCTAACTCCATCTTCCTACCTCTCTATGTGCTCAGATAGAAAATATGAAAAGGGCTGACAGCTATGAATGGATAAGGGGTAGCTGTTAGGTATTCACTTAATCTTAAAGTGCTCATAACAACTAACTTCTAGAATTAAAATATCACTATGTCCATGTGAGATGACTTATAAAATGACTCCCAAAGATCCTTAGCTCCTAGTAATTATGCCCAAGTATAATTATCTCCACCTTTTTAGGTCTGGTGAACAGTTCTTTGTTGCTCAGTCACTAAGTTGTGTCTGACTTTTTGTGACCCCACTGACTGCAGTAAAGCCAAGCTTCCCTGTCCTTCACTATCTCCCAGATTTTGTTCAAACTCACGTCCATTGAGTTAGTGATACCATCCAACCATCTCATGCTCTGTTGTCCCCTTCTCCTCCTGCCTTCAATCTTTCCCAGCATCAGGGTCTTTTCCAATGAGTCAGCTCTTCGAATCAGGTGGGCAAAGCACTGGAACTTTAACTTCGTCTTCAGTCCTTCCAGTGAATATTCAGGGTTGATTTCCTTCAGGATTGACTTGTTTGATCTCCTTGCTTTTCAAGGGACTCTCAGGAGTCTTCTCCAACACCACATTTTGAAAGCATCAATTCTTCAGTGCACAGCCTTCTCTCACATCCATACATGACCACTGGTAAAACCATAGCTTTGACTATAAGGAACTTAGCTTTGACTGCCTCCCATTTTTATGCCCAAGTGTAATCATCTCCACTTTTTTATGTCTGGTGAACTGCTCCTAATGAATAGTGCACAAAAAAAGTCATGGGATACGACTTCCTAGTTTACATTACCAAAGACTGTAGCTCCAATCATTTTCACACTGGCTTTTCTCTGAGTGAAGAGCCCAAAGAGATTTGGCCCTTCTCACTTGCCTCAGATAAAGCCAGCTGCCGCATCATGAGCTGCCCTACAGAGAGGTCTGGATGGTAAGGCAATGAGGGAAGCCTCTGGCCAATAGCCCAATGTGGAACTGAGGCCCGCAGTCCAACTTGCAAGAAACTAAATCCTGCCAACAACTACATGAGTGACTGTAGAAGCAGCAGACCTTTGAGTGACTGCAGCCCCGCTTTGATTATCTGAGCCAGAGGACCCAACTAAGGCATGCCTGGGTTCCTAACTCACAGGACTGTGACAAAAAATGCAATTTTCAGTTGCTAATTTCTGAGTTAATCCATCACTCAGCCATAGATAAATAATATAGTTGCCTCGATAAAAGTGGTAAAGAAAGGGAGGGAGAATAAACTAGGAGTGGTGGGCTTCCCAGGTGGCGCTAGTGGGAAAGAATTTGCCTGCAATGCAGGAGACATAGAAAACGTGGGTTCAATCCCTGGGTCAACAAGATTCCCTGGAGGAGGGAATGGAAACCCACTCCAATATCCTTGCCTGGAGAATCCCATGGACAGAGGAGCCTGGCAGGCTACAGTCCATAGCATTGCAAAGAGTCAGACACAGCTGAAGCGACTGGGTATGCATGCACGCACAGGGCAATATGAGAGGCTTGATCATCTGCATTTGCCTGTAATCTCTAGTCTCTAAGAGAAGGAAAACAGAGACCTACTTACTCCCATTAATAGCAGAAGGAAAACAGATTGAGATCTGAAGGACAGTGTCTGAGCAAATAAATCTCTGAGGGCTGGGAATATATATAATTATAACTTCATCACCTAGCACAGGAGCTGGGCAGAGAAAATGTTCAAGAATATTTGATGAATAAAATAAAGGAGTGAGAAACTTTGCATTTAACTCTGAACGACACTGACTAGAACCATGTGAATGGAAACAGTTATAAGGGAGCTTTTCTGACACCTCTATCAACTTGCATCTATGTTCCTATACAGCTTATCTTCCCTTAAGATACTAAGGGGAGGCAGAGAAAGCTTTTCCCACTCCGAGGCTCATAATACTGTGCTACCCCGTACTTTTCTCTCAAGCTTATCCATTTGTAGGGGGAAAAACAGACAAACTGGAGGTCCAAATATCCAGATTTACTAAACAGATAATTAGGGTTAACCCTCCTCACTGTAGATAGCTGCTTCTCTTTATAAAGTGTGCCTTTAAATAGAAGCTCCCCTAGAACCTCTGAGTACTTGCTTCCAGATCATTAGTCACTTAGCAGACAGGCTGGGGAGGAAAAGACACTTATAACTGTTCTCTTTGTTAGCAGTGGCTGGCCAGTGACAATCAATCAGAAGGAAGGCAAAGCATGTCTGAAATGGCAACGTTCATTAATGGAAACATAAGTTTTTATTTATAGGGAACAAAAAGTATAGGAAAACTATAATTTCTTGGAGAACAAAGTTTCCAAAATTCTGCTGGAAAATTCAAGGGCAGCTATCAAAATTAAAGTCTGACACTGTTTCCAATGTTTCCCCATCTATTTCCCATGAAGTGATGGGACCATGATCTTCATTTTCTGAATGTTGAGCTTTAAGGCAATTTTTTCACTCTCCTCTTTTACTTTCATCAAGAGGCTTTTTAGTTCCTCTTCACTTTCTGCCATAAGNTCTCTAATTTTCTTGAAGAGATCTCTAGTCTTTCCCGTTCTGTTGTTTGCCTTGATTTCTTTGCATTAATCACTGAGGAAGGGTTTCTTATCTCTTCTTGCTATTCTTGGAGCTCTGCATTCAGATTGCCTTTTTCCAGTAGAGTTTGAGTTATTCAAGTCTGCCACCTCTTCTTAATCTCTTCTGCCTCTATGAGGTCTTTACTGTTTCTGTCTTTTATCGTGACCATCCTTGCATGAAATGTCCACTGATAGAGATCCCTAGTCTTTCTCATTCTATTATTTTCCTTTATTTCTTTCCATTGTTTGTTTAAGGCCTATCTTTCCTTGCTATTCTCCGGAAATCTGCATTCAATTGGCTATCTCTTTCCCTTTCTGCCTTGCCATTTGCTTCTCTTATTTCCTCAGTTATGTGTAAAGCCTCCAGAGACAACCACTTTGCCTTTTTGCGTTTCTTATCCGTGGGGATGGTTTTGGTCACTGTCTCCTATACAATGTTATGAACCTCCATCCATAGTTCTTCAGGCACTCTGTTTAACAGATCTAATCCCTTGAATTTGTTCATCACCTTCACCATATAGTAATAAGGAATTTGATTTAGGTCATACCAGAATGGCCTAGTGGTTTTCCCTAATTTCTTCAATTTAAACATGAATTTTGCAATATGTACTCCAAGGCCAAACTAGCCTGTTACTCCAGGTATCTCCTGACTTCCTAATTTTGCATTCCAATCCCCAGTAATGAAAAGGACATCTTTTTTGGTGTAAGTTCTAGAAGGTATTTGATAGCTCAATTGGTAAAGAATTTACCCGCAATGCAGGAGACCGCAGTTCAATCCCTGACTTGAGACGATCCCCTGGAGAAGGGAAAGGCTACCCACTCCAGTATTCTGGCCTGGCGAATTCCATGGACTGTATAATCCATGGGGTCGCAAAGAGTCAGACATGACCGAGTGACTTTCACTTTCTAGAAGGTGTTTAGGTGTTTACAGAACCATTCAACTTCAGCTGCTTTGGCATTGGTGGTGAAATTACTGTGGATTACTGTGGGGCAGTAATTACTGTGGGGCATCTCCAGCAAAGATGCAAGTGCTGGCCTTTGGAAGACAGGCTGTCAAACAGAAATGAAAGAACCAAAATGAAAAGGGTAGAGGATTGATCTGTTATGCCAAATTATTAGCAAAAAGAATGCTAGTCATTTATCACAATTCATGTTCATGCCTACATTTATATCAAGTCCCCAAACTAAGGGCTTTCCTGATGGCTCAGCAGGTAAAAAATCTGCCTGCGATGCCAGAGACCTGGTTTCGATCCCTGGGTTGGGAAGATTTACTGTGAAACTGGATTACTGTAAAACTGAATGGATTGCCTTAGAAACAAACCAAGATCATTCTGTTGTTTTTGAGACTGTGCCCAAGTACTTTGTTGACTGTGAGGGCTACTCCATTTCTTCTAAAGGATTTGTGCCCATAGCAGTAGATATAATGGTCGTCTGAATTAAATTTGTCCATTCTAGTCTATTTTAGTTCACTGATTCCTAAGATGTTGATGTTCACTCTTGCCATCTCCTGCTTGACTATATCCAATTTACCTTGATTCATAGATGTAACGTTTCAGGTTCCTACACAATATTGTTCTTTACAATATCGGACTTTACTTTCACCACCAGACACATCCACAACTGAGCATTGTTTTTGCTTTGGCCCAAATGCTTAATTCTTCCTGGAACTATGGGTAATTGCCATCTGCTCTTCCCCAGTAGCATATAGGACACCTGCAAACCTGGGAGGCTCCTCTGCCAGTGTCATATCTTTTTGCCTTTCATACGTGTACTCATGTCCATGGGTTCTCCAGGCAACAATATTGGAGTGGGTTGCCATTTCCTCCTCCAGTGGACCATGTTTTGTCAGAACTCTTCACTATGACCCATCTGTCATGGTTGGCCCTGCAAGGCATGGCTCATGGCTTCACTGAGTTATGCAAGCCCTATCACCACGACAAGGCTGTGCTCCATGGAGCAGAGTGGGTTGCCATTTTCTCCTCCGGGGGATCTTTCCAACCTAGGGTTGGATCTTCCTGACCCGAACCCTCATCTCCTTTGTCTCCTGCATTGCAGGCAGATTTTTTACCTGCTGAGTCATCAGGGAAGCCCTTAGTTTGGGGATTTGATATAAATGTAGGCATGNCACCATCAGTCCTTCAGTGAATACCCAGGACTGATCTCCTTTAGGATGGATTGTTGGATCTCCTTGCAGTCATTTTTCATTAGGTTTAATGAAATTGGTGAGAACATACCTGAGAGATTGAAGATGGACTTGAGAGGTCCATACAAAGAAAACTAAAATTTGTTGAGGGCTTACTTGTGCCAGGCACTGTGCTGGGCAATGACCTACCTATACAAAGATTATCTAAGTGAATCTTCATAATAACATTATTCTAAATAGTTACAGTGGTAGTACTCAAAGAAGAATAAGAGGAGGTAAGGAGGAGGAAGAGAAATAATAGCAAACATTTATTCACTACTTCTTAGGAGCTGGTAACTTAAGTACTTTAAAAATATCTCATTTCATCTTCTCACCTATCCAATGAAGTAGCATATAATTATTAAAAATCATTTTATAGAAATAAAACTAAGGCACAGAAAAGCCTTGCCCAAAGTTACATGACTAATAAAACAGCGCCAGGCAATCTGGCTGTAGGGAAGTGAAAGTCATTCAGTTGTGTCCGACTCTTTGTGACCCCTTGGACTATACAGTTCATGGAATTCTCCAGGCCAGAATACTGGAGTGGGTAGTCTTTCCCTTCTCCAGGGAATCTTCCCAATCCAGGAATCGACCTGGGGTCTGCTGCATTGCAGACAGACTTTTTTTTTTTTTTTACCAACTGAGCTACCAGGGAAGTAATTATCTGGCTACAGAGTCCCCCATATTTAGTCCACATAGGCTCTGAAGTCATCACATAATTATCATCCTAAATGTGAAATTTTTCTAATGTTTCCCCATGCCTTTGCACAAAGATGGGTCACACAAAGTTTAAACAGAAGTGCCACCACTGTATCTTGCAAAGTTACAAGTCCTGTAAACCAAGCGCTATTATCCTTACTCCAATCAGATGTGAAGAGGAATGACCCAGAGTTAATATCAAACATTTTTTGTCATTGCAGTGTTGCTAAGTCGTATCCGGCTCTTTGCGACCCCATGGACTGCAGCCCACCAGGCTCCTCTGTCCATGGGATTTCTCAGGCAAGAATACTGGACTGGGTTGCCACTTCTTTCTCCAGGGATCTTCCCAACCCAGGGATCAAATGCACATCTCCTGCACTGGCAGGCAGGTTCTTTACCACTGAGCCTCCAGAGAAGCCCAATATCAAACATACCTTGAAGGTTAAAAAAAAAAAAAAACAAAAACAGCTAGGCCTGTTTGTGCAAGGTTAAACTCTTCCTGGAATACACACAGAGACATACTTTGTTCCCCACTGGGATCCCCACCTGTCTAGACCATGTATCAGGACAGAGTCCTAGAAATGTCAGACAAGTCACCGACACAAAGACAAATCAAGCCACAGAACACAAGAGCCCGTCGCAGGGAGAAACGGCTTTACATTTCCATGCCAGCAGAAGCAGCTGGAGGGGCATCTCCCTCTGTCTGTCAGTCGTCCCTGCTCTGCTCCTTGTCCTTGCTGGCTGCCCTGGTGGCACGCACACCTGGCACTGGCCTTCTGCAGACACGCTGAACACTCCTCAAGGACAGGAACCTGCATTTGTTCCACGGAACATATACTGAGTAGAGTGCAAGGGCCAAGCACTGTGTTAGATGCTAGGGCTGCATCTGCCCTTCCCATTTCCCCCAAAAAACTACTCTCATTAACACTTAACACAAGCTGGGTCTCTGATAAGCTGCTGGATGAACTGGTAAGGAGTGAACTGATGAAAAAAGGAAAGAAGAGAGGACTAAATGCAAAACAAAACAAAAAGCCATTCCTCCAGGTCAAAAGGGAAGGGCTTTGGATACATTAACTTTGTGATTCCAATACCAAGTCTGTGATACGTCTTTAGCAGTTCTCATCCTACAGATGAAGAAACTGAAGCTCAATTGATATAACTTACCCAGGACTTTATGGCTAAAGCCATGGCCAGGATTCAACTCCAGGCAGTTTGAGGATACAGTGCATGTATCTAACCATGAAATATATTGCTTCCCAATATGGTACCTGGCACAAAATAGTCACTCAATGAATAGAAATTTGGCAGATGGCTGGATGGGCAGATGAATGAATGGGAAGATCGGAGAATGGGTGAATGGATGAACAGACAGATAAATTAATGGATTTACTATGTAGAGCTACAAAAGGAAACAGAGTGGCATAAAAAATGTGGTGTCTATTTCCACTGTGAGAACAGCAAGTGGTAGCTTCTCTGTTCTTACAAATCAATACAAGTCCTCCAAGAATTGGGCTTGTGGCTTTGTTCATTATGTCGGTGGTGGGTAGGTGCATTCTTGAAGAAGGTCATGGAAAAATAGAAAGGCAGATTTATGAGATAAGGGGTAATGAGGCCTCAGACAATGTGATTATATAATTGTGAAACCACTAATTATGTTTGTGGCTGTGTCGGCTGGAAGCAATGAGAAGCGTCAGAGAAGGCAATGGCAACCCACTCCAGTACTCTTGCCTGGAAAATCCTATGGACGGAGGAGCCTGGTGGGCTGCAGTCCATGGGGTCACTAAGAGTCGGACACAACTGAGCGACTTCACTTTCACTTTTCACTTTTATGCATTGGAAAAGGAGATGGCAACCCACTCCAGTGTTCTTGCCTGGAGAATCCCAGGGATGGCGGAGCGTGATGGGCTGCCGTCTATGGGGTCGCACAGAGTCAGACACGACTGAAGTGACTTAGCAGCAGCAGTAGCAGTAATGAGAAAGGTAATCAAACCTTGGGCTTCGGGGGAAAATGTATTCCCTTCCACTCTCCTTCTCCTAGGCACCATACGCTATTGCATTTTACCAAGAAAACGTGGTGTCAGGAACTTCAGAGTGAACAGCAGGTAGACCTAGATGTTCCACCACCGTATCAGGTTCGTACAGCAACGGCTCAGTGGCAAGGTCAGTGAGATCTGTTTGACCTAGTGACATATTGCACATAGAACACTGGACCCACGGAGAAAGAAAATTGGTTTTGGGACATTAAGATCCCAGAAGCCAAAGAAAGCCTCTCATGTGAACTCACACTAGTCATTTGTTCATGGATCTTCCCTGGTGCCTCAGATGGTAAAGAATCTGCCTGCCAATGCAGAAGACCTGGGTTTGACCCCTGGGTCAAGAAGATCCTTTGGAGAAGGGAATGGCACCCTACTCCATCCACTATTCTTGCCTGGAAAATTCCATGGACACAGGAGCCTGGTAGCCTGCAGACCACGGGGTCACAAAAGAATCAGACATGACTGAGCAACTAACTTTCACCAAGACTCTGTGATGGCTCTCCATGTCAACTCAGAGTAACAGCTGAAGTCCCTTCAGTGGCTGAAAAGACCCTGCCTGCCCTGGTTCCCAGTAGTTAACCTTCTCCTTCTTCACTCTAGGCCTTCCCTGACAGCTCAGTTGGTGAAGAATCCATCTGCAATTCAGGAGACCCCAGTTCACTTCCTGAGTCAGGAAGATCCACTGGAGAAGGGATAGGCTACCCACTCCAGTATTTTGGGCTTCCCTTGTGGTTCAGCTGGTAAAGAATCCACCTGCAATGCAGGAGACCTGGGTTCGAGCACTGGGTTGGGAAGATTCCGTGGAGAAGGGAAAGGCTACCCACTCCAGTATCCTGGCCTGGAGAATGCCATGGACTGTACAGTCCATCAGGTCACAAAGAGTCAGACATGACTGAATGACTTTCACTTTCTTCACTGTGCTCCAGATGTGCTGGCCTTGTCTTCCCCAAATGTCTACAAAGCTAACTTCCTCATCTTTGGACCAAATATCCCCTTCTCCTATCTAGCACTCTTTAACCTGATATCTTAACCTGATATGTTTTGTCTTTTTCTATGGTGCTTATCACCATATAACGTATTATAGAAGTAAATTCCTTGCAATGCTTATTTTTTTTTGCCTCTCCCTCCCTCTACCAGAATGTAAGCTCTACAAAAGGAAGGAATATTCTTCTCTTATTGTTCATTGATGTATTCTAGGCCCCTAAAACAATGTCTGGTACAGCAGATACTCAATAACTATTTGTCAAATAAATGAATGCAGTTTATATTTTTAACAGGAAAGAAAAAAATCACCAACTTAATTTTTTCCTTTCTTAGAGAAAGGGTTCCCCAAATTCAAAAGGAAATGTATGCATGTATGTTCAGTCACTAAGTCATCTCTGACTCTTTGCAACCTCATGGACTGCAGCATACCAGGCTTTCCTGTCCTTCAGTATCTCCAGAGTTTGATCAAACTCATGTCCATTGAGTCAGTGATGCTATCTAACCATCTCATCCTCCGCTGCCCTTATCAAAAGAAAATATTTCACATCAAAACTCCAAAACACAGGGGTAAAAAAAATCCCAAAACAAAACAAATATTTTAAAAATATACAATTGTATTAATTTAAAACCTGAGGAAATTTTGTGGACTGACTTCCCCCCCAAACCCCACAATTTCAACTAAATATCTTCTGAAGAGGTAGACTTCCTTCTGGCTAGTATATACAACACTGAAGAGGCCAGGATGGTCAGTGTTTTGGCATTGTGTTGTACAACATGTTAAAGACCAAGAATAAAAATTAAATACCTAAGCAATACTGGAGATTTGATCAAGGTCAGTGGTAAAAACTGTGTTCATTTCTTGCCCCTCATTTGTTCTGATGAGGGCTCAGACCCTCCCAACTGCCATAATCAATGTGTCACTCGTGTTAAGACTGTGGGATCAGTACATGGGAGAAAAATGCAGTGCTGAGGCAGAAATGAGTTAAGCAGAGGCATGCACGGATGCAGTGGGTGGTGAAGAGTCTGCCCAGGCTGATGGGGTAGGAAACGGGCCAACAACAATGGTGCCACTCAGGGATTCAGGCAACGGCCACCCAGTGAGGAGTGAGGGGTGAGTAGAGGGCACCCCTAAGCACTCAGTGCCTGCCGTGTTCTCCAGAGAACATCTGAATGAGCCCCAAACAGCTTTCCCATCCAGGGCTTGCTCCTAGTCCCTGATGCAAGGAATCAAGAGTCCCTTCGATCATTCTCTGAAAAGAGAGCACTAAAGAAGCTCTCCGGATTTGAAGTTTCTGTTGCCATTTATAGGAAACAGGGGTTTCTGGTTCACTGGAATTAACCAAGATAATAGTAACAGAGACCTGATACATAGGAGGCTCCATCTCTCTTCCTTTTTCCTGCTGGGACACACATGGTAGAAACAACGTCGCTACTGAGATCTGCATACTTTGCTTTGGAGAGCCAGCGATGGGAGTCCATTTTTAGCATTTAAGGAATTTCTTACCCGTCTCCCTAAGTAAAATGAGTCACAACATGTACTTCACTCTCTAGGATCTAACGGCTCCTTCCGGGTATCTAGAGGTTGTCAGTTTCGCTCCTTCCAGTAGAACTGGGGTGAAACTGACAAGAGAAAGCATAGTGACACCTCAAAGGTGCACTAACTAGCCACTTCCCCCTTGAAACACACACACACACACACACACACACACACACACACACACACACAATAAAGAGGCTATAGGAAAAAAAAAAAAAAAAGGAAATTTTTTTCACGGAATGCCACGCTCCTCAAAAGGTTACCTGAGCTTCTAAAAAGAATCCTGCTAGACAGCTGCTTCCAAATTTTATGGACCTATCCATCCTGCTTTCACTTCAGAGCTACTTACTTGGAAGAGCTGGGTGCCCTACAAAGAGGCCAGTCTGATTAAGTTAAGGAAATAGCAAAATACACCTCATGCTCAGAGGCACCTTGGGCTATCAGGTAGTATTCCACAGTGTTGTTTCATTAAAGGAAAATGATAAGCATAACAGAAAACAACAAGTCTATGTTAATTTTTAATAGCAATGCATTTGCTCTATTAGGATAGTGATTTATTCATATACTTCATAATAAATACATATGGTAGCCTGGAGTTACCTCTATCTGCATCTCAGGGCAGGAACCATATATTTCATTAGGTTGGCTCTAGACATAAGAGGAATATTACCTAAATGGTCAAGGACTTAGTTCGCAGGGCCGCAATTGTTCTTTCAGTAGCTATCGCCACATAATCTATTGCTTTCTTTCCCACACTCCAATGCTTACTTAAGGGTACAGCTAAACCATACTGATTACTCAGAATTTTTTTTTTTTTTTTTTTTGGTCTGCTCCCTTATCACTAAGTTTGAACAATGGAAATAAAAACAACAAAAATCTCTGGAAGACTTTTTTCATGTCAGTGTGGTCTCACTCCCTTTACCAAGCAGCCAGATAGGCTGGAAGTGGATTTCTATGTGATTAGGAGCTAAGCATTTCTTCTAACCCTGCTTTCAACAGAATTAAAGAGAATGGTTGAAAACCACCTGCCCAAAACCTCTGTTAGACTAGGAGGAGGCAACCTAAGCACAATGTCTTTCTCATAGCAACAGCTACATGAAGGCTAGTTTTAAACATGGATGTCAATTATATCTCAAAAAGAATAAATTAATGGAAAATATTGCTGCTATGGATGGAAACTAGGTCTGCACATTTGTGCTAAGTGAACGTCCTGGTAGTAATCGCTGCAAAATAGCCAGGACTTAGAGACAGAAGCACTGAGGCCCACCTCCTAGGAGAATGAGCAAAAGAAAAGAACAACATCTTTCCACTCCCTTTGCAGGCATCTTACATTTAGAAAAGGACAATCCCACAGGCTGAAAAGTTATTTCAGCTTTTTAAACTTCAATCCATGCTGACACCGTCCTTAAATTCTGACTTAACAAATCTGGATTTTAAGTAAGTTTTGTTTTTATATTGACCTGATTTGATTTTGGTTTTTATTTTGTCATGATTTCGAGGTTTTGAAATAAAAAGAATTATTACGACACATAAAGTCATTTCGGCTCTGTGCAACAAATTTCTCCTTTTCCAACATGTTACCTCCTAATTAAGGCTGCCTCCCTTCCTATCAGCAGAAGGAAGAGCCACAGCTTTCCTCCAAAACAAGATAATCCAAAGATGAGATTCGTTTGGAATTTCTCCCAACTAATTACTCATCAGGTTGGTTGGAAGAGTCTGAAAAAGCTTAGAGTGCTGAGAGCTGGGGACTGGGGCATAAACTGCACAGCATCCCTGGAAAAGCACATGCAAATACATTAAGGTCAACCAAGAGAAGCAGTCCTCCATTACCTGCTAAGCACCCCACGGCTCTGAAGCCTCATCGGAGAGGATTTCCCTTTAAAGATTTCTGCGCAGAACCAGAACTAGTCACAGATATATACAAAGGCAAAACCATGGGGCTGAAATATAATAATTAAGACGGGTGAGTCTGTACAGATTTTCTGAACTAATTTTTATACTTGGCAGGGTTTATGCCTTCACACAAACATATTCTTGGATGTATAACAAAATAATATTATTCTTAGTCATTTAAATGCTGAATTTGATTATTATTGAGAGCTTCAATCCATGTCTATCTAAATCAACAATGGAAGACAAAAGATAGGCTGACTGCATGCCAGAGTTCTCTTATTGAATGACAGTATCGACTTGGTCCCTGGGGACATTTACGTATGGGACCCCCCCACAAGGCTGGAGTTGGGGTGTGTCTATAAGTAGCTGTATGTTGGGAGAGGGATGGTAGAAATGGTATATCTGTGTATAAAAGCCTGTTTATACCTTACCTTAGGGAATTTGGGTTTCCCTTGCGGCCCAGCTGGTAAAGAATCCACCTGCAATGCAGGAGACCTGGGTTCAATCCCTGGGTAAGGTAGATCCCCTGGAGAAGGGAAAGGCTACCCACTCCAGTATTCTGGCCTGGAGAATTCCATGGACTGTATAGTCCACAGGGCCGCAAAGAGTTGGACACAACTGAGTGACTTTCACTTTCTTTCACGTTCTTAGGGAATTTGGACTTGATTTTCAACATTTATACTATACTGATACTAAAACTAGTATACAAAACACAATACTTAGCATTATTTAAGTGCTTGTCAGTTAAGTACTTGATAAGCATAACCTTATTTTCCACACACCGCTTGGACGGAGGCTGAATTCCTTACTTTGGGAACGCTAACATGCCTTTTGAAATATATTACTACGTGGCAGTTGGAGTATTGTAAAGTAAAATAAAGTAAAAAAAAAAATGTTTTACAAAAATGTTAGCAGTCCTAAATTTGTTCCCAATATTAAGAATCCAAAAATCTGGGGATCACTGCATTAAGAGATCTTACCACCATGTGATCATACCCGTCTCATACTCAACCGGCTGGATCAGAGGGAGGGAGGAGGGATTTCTCTGATGTGAAAGGCCTTCAATAATTTATGTCAAATACACTATTTCACTTCCTCCTCAATATAAAGCAACCTCACAGGGTTGTTATATATAATTTGACTGATGAGTAAACAGAAGCTTAAAGAGATCAGTACGTTGTCCAGCATCAATGTTGCTCAGATAAAAGTGCAGAGACAGGATTTAAATCTAGCACCTGTGAGGTCCCAAATGCCATATTCTTTCTGCCACATCCTACTGGTACTCGGGCTCCCCTGGTTGGATTTCAAAGGGAAACTAGTAAGTTTCTTCTTAAAGATGAGGAAAGAGGAAACGTTGTCAGACACATTCCCGACTGAGAATTCCATAGACTTTACCAGTGATTCATAGAGGATGCAATCTTTCAACAGGAGGAAGTTTGAAAAGCACACACACCTATGTGGCATAAGGATTATGTATTTGATTTGGAGTAGGGAGCTGGGGTTCCTTGGCAGCATACAGCTGCATTCACTTTCAACTCAGTCTTTGTTCCTAAAGAACCGTAAAGTACACAATATACGCCAGATATTGAGAGCTTCGTGTGTATATATATTCATGCATATGGAGTCATATGTGTACTCGGTCACTCGGTTGTATCCAACTCTTTCCAACCCCATGAACTGTAGCCTGCCAGTCTCCTCTGTCCACAAGATTTTCCAGGCAAGAATACTGTAGTAGGTAGCTTTCCCTTCTCCAGGGGATCTTCCCGATCCAGGGATCGAACCCATGTCTACCTCCATCTCCTGCATTGCAGGCAGATTCTTTATTGCTTCGCCAACGGGGAGTTGTGTGAGGTCCTATTCATTTGCTATCTCAACAGTCAGAATGTCAAATCAGGGATTCCTCTCTCTACAAAGGACTCGAGAAGACATTCCCATTCAATGAGCTATTGTGAGGCCTGAATCTGCTAATCCTTCTCTTCTTCTGCCTCATTCCCTGCCAGCTTCACTGGGAAAGGAGAACAAANCCTTTTTCTCCCCTCCTTCCCTCCAACTGACATGACAGTTTTCCTTCAACTTTCCGCTCTTTCCTGTCCTACTCCCAAATCCCCTTCTCCTTCCACAATGTGTGGGGAAGGCTACTAGTGTTGCCCTCTGCTACCCAAACAAGATAAAAGTTTACGGAGCCATGATCCTTTCCACTCACCTCTTTTATGGTTGTTACCAAGGCAGTTCTCGTAACTGATTTCCCATGTCTAAGACGTCACAGGTATGCCCAAATGCAAGCTTCTGAAGGAATCTCTAGAAGGCAGAGCCGAGGTGGCTAGGGATCAGTCACTGCTTTAAGAGCTGCCTCACCCTTGTGTCCCTGTAGGAAGGACACACCCCCCCTCGTGTCCTTCCAAACTTCACACGTTGAAGCTCTAAACCACCTGATGCTTTATTGGGAGACAGGCTCTTTAAAGAGGTGATTATCTTAAAATGAGGCCATCTGGGGAGGCTCTAATCCAATATGACTGGGGTCATCATAACAAGAGGAAATTCAGATGCGCAGACAATCGGGCCTCACACGGAGGAAAGGCTGCGAGAGGACACAGCCAGGAGTCGGCCGCCCGCAAGCTGAGAGCCGAGGCCTCGGAGGAGACGGAACCTGCTGATCCTGCTCACCCAGCCACCGGAGCTCTGNTCAGATGCACAGACAATCGGGCCTCACACGGAGGAAAGGCTGCGAGAGGACACAGCCAGGAGTCGGCCGCCCGCAAGCTGAGAGCCGAGGCCTCGGAGGAGACGGAACCTGCTGATCCTGCTCACCCAGCCACCGGAGCTCTGGAATGCAAGCGCCCCTTACTTAAGCCACCCTGTCTGGTGTATTTTGTCATGGCAGCCCTAGCAAGTCACTACGCTCTGTGAAGTAGATAGGCTATTCGAGAAGTCAATACAGGTATCTGCCTGTCTTCTCTTGCATTTGGGGAATCTGGACAAAAACTCGATGCCTATCAAGCTGTTATTCTTTCAGTTTAAGGAGAACTCTTTTGTAAAGCAAAAAGGACCCCTACCTCCCCCCACCAAAAAAAAAAAAAAAATCTATAATGAGTAGCATAGTCCAGAGATGGAGATATCACCCCAAGGCCGCTTGTGTTCTGAATGCCCTGCCCTGCCCAAATCCAGGCATGACACAGTGACAGTTGTGTATCAAAAGGAATTCTGCAGAGTGGAATTGATATAATCATGCCCCCCACATATCAACCAGATTCCTCCTAAAAAAAGAAAGCATTTGAGAAACAAACAAACAAAACTGCAAAATTTTAATAAGAAAAAAAGTTTACATCATAGGTCCAAAGCCAGGCAATACTGGATAGATTCAGAAGGTCAGCTAGACCATGGAAGTTACTAGAAATGGAGGATTATTAAAACTCAGTCTGTGGGGACCTTTAGACATCAGTCTGCTCTTAGGTACCTATAGAAACTCGCCCGTTTACATATTCTTGTGCACGTGGTGATGTCACTTGAGTCGTGTCCGACTCTTTGAGACCCCATGGACTTTAGCCCGCCAGGCTCCTCTGTCCATGGGATTCTCCAGGCGAGAATACTGGAGTGCGTTTCCACGACTTCCTCCAGGGGATCTTCCTGACTCAGGGATCAAACTTGCATCTCTTATGTCTCCTGCATTGGCAGGCGGGTTCTTTTCCACTGAGTCACCTGGGAACCCCATATATTCTTATGAGTCCCAGGCAAATTGTAAATCCATCTGGAAGCCCCTTTATTACATTGTCTTGAGGTCTGCATACAGAAGCCCTTCTGTTTGGTGGCAAATAAATGAAACAGAATCTGAATGACCCATGAATAGCTCCTCTCTTGATTATAACCAAAGCCCCACTCACTTTTATAAGCTTCCTTGTGCCCAAACAAATCATTCATACAAGAGATTATATCACCGACATCACCCTCTAACAGACAGCCCACAAAACCTCACAGACATAAGTGTACACAGAATTTGTGTGGCACAGCTATCTCTAATAAGCTGCAGAGGAAAAAGAAAATTCAAGACATGGGGATCTCTTTTGTGATCCTATTTTTCTCATTTTTCCTTAAGCTCCTTCTTTCACCAAACAAGCCCTAAATCTCACAAGCAGCTCTTGCCTCCAGAGGGAGGCCACCAAGCAGCTGAACAAATCTGTTCACATAAACGGACTCTGCGTTGCTCTGGGAGAACCCTTGTCCCCGGAAAGAAGTATCTCTCCATCTGCCTCCTACATCAGCAGGTTAAAGAAAAGGCGAAGACTAAATGGGGCAGAGTGTACACCTGGTCAAGCTACAAGCTGGTCTCTTAAGCAAAGGCTCACAGACTTCCCAGGAGAACAGGAGGCATCTCCTGTTAACTCTACGCCCTTAAGAAGTGTGCTGACCCATTCCAGGAATACACAGCATTCACCGTTCACCCACATGGACTTGAAGGAACAGCTACACAGGGGACCCAGAGAGGACATTCACCCATGCTTGTATTTCCAAAGGACTCCTCAACATTTTAGCTTCTGAAATTGGTTTCATTATAGTGATGTTCAAACATTCACGAACAGTCTATTGCTCAATTCGACAATTATTATCCATGTGGTATCAATTCTTTTTGTTGTTCCAGAGTACATTTAAGAAAATATCAAGCATAATATAATTCAGTCTTTGGGTATTACTTCCAAATGATTCTGCATATAGAGCTACCACTAAAGAGGGTACAAAAAATGTAAAATGTCAACAAACAATTCTAAACTGGCGTTCCTTTCCTGGGCCACCTACCCATCACAGACTGTGAATTAATATCCTCTCTAAATTTAGAGAGAGATTCCTGGTTTGTGACTACACTGCATTCAGTGGGTTTCTGTGTGAACAAATAATTTCTTGAGTGTTAACATTTAAAGGTTATGGTGATTATGTTATTTCGTTTCTTCATTTTACCAGTGTGCAAAGAACTTTAAAGCAGAGAGGAGAAGGAAGAAAGAAAAGAAAGGGGGAAAAAGAAACAAAAAGTAAAGACAGTGGTCAAGGGCTCTCTGAACCTCTGAAACTTCTGTCCCCAAAGAAAAATCCACTAAGAATTAAATTCAGTGAAATGATCCTGATAATAGCAACGATTTGTTGAGTGTTTACTACATACCAAGCACTATACCATGCCNACAAGCCCTAAATCTCACAAGCAGCTCTTGCCTCCAGAGGGAGGCCACCAAGCAGCTGAACAAATCTGTTCACATAAACGGACTCTGCGTTGCTCTGGGAGAACCCTTGTCCCCGGAAAGAAGTATCTCTCCATCTGCCTCCTACATCAGCAGGTTAAAGAAAAGGCGAAGACTAAATGGGGCAGAGTGTACACCTGGTCAAGCTACAAGCTGGTCTCTTAAGCAAAGGCTCACAGACTTCCCAGGAGAACAGGAGGCATCTCCTGTTAACTCTACGCCCTTAAGAAGTGTGCTGACCCATTCCAGGAATACACAGCATTCACCGTTCACCCACATGGACTTGAAGGAACAGCTACACAGGGGACCCAGAGAGGACATTCACCCATGCTTGTATTTCCAAAGGACTCCTCAACATTTTAGCTTCTGAAATTGGTTTCATTATAGTGATGTTCAAACATTCACGAACAGTCTATTGCTCAATTCGACAATTATTATCCATGTGGTATCAATTCTTTTTGTTGTTCCAGAGTACATTTAAGAAAATATCAAGCATAATATAATTCAGTCTTTGGGTATTACTTCCAAATGATTCTGCATATAGAGCTACCACTAAAGAGGGTACAAAAAATGTAAAATGTCAACAAACAATTCTAAACTGGCGTTCCTTTCCTGGGCCACCTGCCCATCACAGACTGTGAATTAATATCCTCTCTAAATTTAGAGAGAGATTCCTGGTTTGTGACTACACTGCATTCAGTGGGTTTCTGTGTGAACAAATAATTTCTTGAGTGTTAACATTTAAAGGTTATGGTGATTATGTTATTTCGTTTCTTCATTTTACCAGTGTGCAAAGAACTTTAAAGCAGAGAGGAGAAGGAAGAAAGAAAAGAAAGGGGGAAAAAGAAACAAAAAGTAAAGACAGTGGTCAAGGGCTCTCTGAACCTCTGAAACTTCTGTCCCCAAAGAAAAATCCACTAAGAATTAAATTCAGTGAAATGATCCTGATAATAGCAACGATTTGTTGAGTGTTTACTACATACCAAGCACTATACCATGCCCTTGAGGAGGAATCTCCTGGAACACAGAGGTACTATTCAGCTATGTCCACTGCTCAGGGCTTTGTACACGGGAATGCCCAATGAATTTCAAACAACATACAGCCTGGAGCACATACGAAAAAGTACAGGTGGGGTGAAGCTTAGTCATTGCAGTCTAAAGGTTAACCTTGGCTTTGGGAGGAGGGAGTAACCTATTTTGAGAAACTACTCCCCTTTCTTTCCTCTGGTGGGCTTACAGCCTTCTTGAATCATTGTGCAGTTCCCCTAACCAGCCGATACAAGGCAATTGCTTCTTTTTGTTGAGGCCTCATTAATTTAGTGAGTAAACACGGAGTTGTTTTAGTTACATCCTAAAAGTGTACCATCACTAGCCGGTGGGGCTCCACTGGAGAGCCTCTAGCTAGAATACTGTAGCCTTGAGACTGCGGTGCGGGTTTTCTCAGAGTGACGAGAGGCCGGACAAAGGATGAGGCAGGGGAAGGGTTAAGGCATTGTCGGGGTGGCCGAGTCAGTCCCAAAGCAGTGTGCCAGTGCAGTTCATTTTCTATACTGTTCTATTTCTTCTGCACTAATTCACAGTCATTATCATACCCGGACAAGCACCCCATGCTTCATTTACTGACATTAATTAATTCCCCACCCCCTGCTCTCTACCTTATTTTAAAAGAGTGAGGAGGGAAATATCCCATTCTATCAAGGAGAGAATGCAGGTTTAATAATGGGTGGCAGCTGGCTTTCTCTGGTGCAGATGAGAAGGAGAAACGCAAGCCAGCTCATTGTCGAGCTTGCTGGACCGTGGCTGAGACGACACCTCTCACCTCCAATCTCCACCCTCAACCCACAGCCCGACGCCCAGACCCCAGGCCTCCTCAAGCTCAGTGTTCTGACCCCACTCCCTGACGTGCAGAGGTTTACAGGAGAGAACAGGCAAACTTGGGCACCTCTCCCCGCCCTCGTTCATACCCAGTCATGACACGGAGGAAAGTAATACATGCACGGAAAGGACCAGCTCATACCAGCCCCGAGGAGCACAGCTTGTCCGTTCTGGCTCAGGCTCTGGAACTCGCAAATTCACCCCCTAAAGCCCCAGTTCAGCACATCTCTGAGTGTCCTGCCTGCCTCTCAAACGGGGAGGCCAAAGGGCGAAAGAGGAATTTAAACTCAATCGCCTAAGTGTTCCCATTAGAAAGACACTCCTGTGAATGTGTATTTGATCCCCTGTCATTTACTCTACAACTAAACTACATCAGTCCCCAAGTGTATTCTTTATTATTGCTGTTTCATTCAGTTGCCCAGTTGTGTCCGATTCTTTGTGAGCCCATGGACTGGAGCGTGCCAGGCCTCCCTGTCCCTCACTATCTCCCAAAGTTTGCCCACAGTTCATGTCCATTAGTGCAGAAGGAAATGGCAGCCCACTCCACTATTCTTGCCTGGAGAATCCCAGGGACAGAGGAGCCTGGTGGGCTGCCGTCTATGGGGTCGCACAGCGTCGTACACGATTGAAGTGACTTGGCAGCGGCAGCATGTCCCTTAGATCAGGTGATGTCATCCAGCCATCTCATCCTCTGATGCCCTAATAATGTCTAATAATAATAGATATTATTTATTATGTTACTATACTCTGTGGTACTAGTGTATTATTCAGCAGCTCTATCAACACTCTGCATTCCTGACAGTCTACTTGTATTAATAACTCTGTCCAGTGAATGCAGACAGAGAAGTATCCACATGATGGTTTTTGGGGAGGTGGAGGAAGGGAGGGTCATTGTCAAAGAGAATGCCTTGGTTCATATCAAAGAATGACTTGGCATGTACACACTGCTATATTCAAAATGGGTAACCACAAACCTCTTGTATAGCAATGTTATATGCCAGCCTAGATGGGAGGAGGGTTTGGGGGAAAATGGATACATGTATTTGTATGGCTGAGTCCATTCGCTGTTCACCTGAAACTATCACATCATTCTTGACTGGCTATACCTCAACACAAAATAAAAAGTTTAAAGTATGGGAAAAAGAATTAAAAAGAGTAACTCGGTCTTTCTTTAAAAGGAGGCATGCACTGGAAAATGAACCCTGGCAGTCTAGGTAAGTCAGGAGCTAAAACTGCCATCATTTAGTTCACATCCTCCTTGGCCAGCTGTACTTCTCTGGGCCTTGATTTATCCACTTACAAAATGAAATTGTTAGATGAGATGAACTCCACCCTCTTTCCAAAGCCCTTGAGTTCTGTCTACTTAGGATTTCGCCAGTGAGTTTCACACCCTCCTCTCTCACCTGGGATTTTTCTCAAGGCTAGAAAACACTGAACATTCTGAGTTCTAATTCTGCCTGAATTTGGTTAATTTCTCTATTTTAGTGGAAAGGAGGAAAACTTTGGTCAGCTCTCATCTGTATAGCATGGATCAGAATCCCTCTTTGTGTGAATTAAATACCTTGGTAGATTTTTTTTTTTAAGACATAATAGAGGGCCAGTGGCACCCCACTCTAGTTCTCTTGCCTAGAAAATCCCATGGACGGAGGAGCAGGGTAGGCTGCAGTCCATGGGGTCGCAAAGAGTCGGACACGACTGAGGGACTTCACTTTCACTTTTCACTTTCATGCATTGGAGAAGGAGATGGCAACCCACTCCATTGTTCTTGCCTGGAGAATCCCAGGGACGGGGAGCCTGGTGGGCTTCCGTCAATAGGGTCACACAGAGCCGGACACGACTGAAGCGACTTAACGGTAACAATAGAGGGCCAAGTTCTTGGAAAATAGAAAACACAGTTTAAATAGCAAAGTTAGTTGATTTTTTTTTTTAATTCACCAATGATGTACAGTTGGTAGAAAGTTCTCATTCATCCTTTCCATAGCCAAGTCTCCGTGCTGAAGGCAGTAAGGAAACCTCAGCTGCGACACAGAACTGGCTACCGGAAACACGAAATACAGAGGAATTTAAGAGTTAACCAATCCATTCCCAGCAAGTCCAGTAGCAGGCTATGGAAATGTAACTTTCCTGCTAAATATTCAAACAGAGTCACATAGAAGAGGGGTTCTAGGTACTCTGGGTCCTTTTGCTTAAGCCAATGCTGAATATCTTTTTTTTAGTAAGTGGTTGTTCACTGTCTTTTATTGAGCTCAGTCTTCCTCAGACCACTAGAAATGCTGTTTGTTACAGGGATCAGAAAATAGGAATTAGCACATTAAGAACTTTAAACATAAATAAGTTTATGGGGAAATGAGGAGGGGTGAGAGGCTGGAGGGCGGGGTTGGAAGCAGGGAAGTGAGTAGTAATAAGAATACATCAAAGAAGGACAAAGACTCACAGATGACTCACAAATAGAGAGCAAAGTGAAAGTGAGGTCGCTCAATCGTGTCCGACTCTTTGCGACCCCATGGACTGTAGCTTACCAGGCTCCTCCATCCATAGAAGTTTTCAGGCAAGTGTACTGGAGTGGGTTGCCATTTCCTTCTCCAGGGGATCTTCCCAACCCAGGTCTCCAGCATTGCAGGCAGACGCTTTACCGTCTGAGCCACCAGGGAAGCCCAGTGGAGAGTAAGGTAACAGCTAAGTCAGAGTAACAGTATAGACTGATTAGTAACCAACACAAAGCGTGAGGAATGACAATTAAGGGAGGGAAGGGGCAATGCTGACTAATTATGAAGCCTGTCACTCTATCACTGGTCTCATTAGACAGTTAAGAAACTTCACTCACTTACCTCAAGGTTATCCACAGAAACAAATTCAGAAGGTCACGAGGTTTGTAATCGTGTTGTCTATTCTTTTTGCAAAATAGAAAGAACAAGTCTCAAATGTGACTAATCAAGTCAGTAAGGTCTAAAGTCCTTGTTGAAGCATATGGGACAAGTACTAAAGAATGTAATAGGGTTTGGAGTCAGCTCATCAGTCAATCCATTGACAGGTATTCATTGAGGGCTTACAATGTGCCCAACACTGCCATTCCTGATTGCAAGTCAAAAAGCGTGGGAGAGGGGGGAGGTCTAGCCGCAGCTATCTCATTACCTCCTTTTGTGAACTCAAACAAAACAAATGATCTAGGTTGACAATATTTTCAAGCCTCTGTTATAAAGTAGGCATAGCCCTGGGTACATAGGAAAGCCAAGAATTAGCTAGGTTCACTCTCCACCTCAATCAGAACAAGAGAATGATAAACAGGTATATAAACAACACTTAAGAGCATATACAGTAACCTTAAAACAACAAGTTTAGTAGGATTTCCTGATCTATAAAATGGAAATACCAATTAACTAGAGTATACCAACTATTCAAACTTTAGAGTTTTGGAAAAGAAGTAGTAGTCCACTGATATAAATACATTCAAAGCTTTGCATTTATGGGAGATGAAATGAGATCTTTGGTCAAAACTCAAAATTTTTATTGGAATTTTACAATATGTGATTTATCTGTTTCATGGGGCATCAGTTAACCTTCAGTTGAATCCTTGATATAAGAAATCACTTTATCATCTTGTTTACATAGATAATACATTTTATACAAACGATTCAGGCTCCGGGAGAAGAGGGTGGGAGGATGCCTTAAAAAAGTAAAGAAAAACTCAAGGAACAAATATTTTCTGAAAGAATGCTTTAATAAAAAAGTAAGTCTTGAGCTCAGGGGCAGGATGAGCAAAATACCAGATATCTTCAAAGGTTCTAGGAAGAAACGCCCTTTCTGTTGGTGGCAGCAACTTAAACGGAACCTTTCCACAGTTTTCCTCCATGGAAAAATCCCCCGTGTTCCTCTTGCTAGCAAGACAGACAGCCGGAAGGTGACCATCTCTGTGTGATTCCCTCTGTGTGACTCTGTTTTCTCTCCCTCAAACTGTCCCTTCTCTAGCTGCTTTCCTCACTCCCCTCTTCGGCTACCATAAAACTGATCACTCCAGTTCATTCTCTATATTGTTTTCGCTCTCTCTTTGTGGAGTGTGTGTTGGGGCGGGGATGTGTGTGTGTGCATGTGTGTGCATGAACACACGCACACATTTCAACAAAATAACAAATCTTAGTCTTTGAGAATCTCTTTTTCCCACCCCCAGAAGGGACTCATAAAAGTGAGTGAAGTCGCTCAGTCATGTCTGAATCTTGCAAAGAGTAGCCCGCCAGGCTCCTCCGTCCATGGGATTTTCCAGGCAAGGATACTGGAGTGGGTTGCCATATCCCCTTACAGAACCTGTTTGTGTCCACTCTCTGCTTTTTGACCTAGTTCAGATTCAGCAGTTCCACTTCAACACTTGCCTCAAGAAAGAAAGCAAAAAACAAAGAAATAGAAAGAACAGCTTTAATTAACTAAGCTCTAGACCTCTTATCAGTTTACAGGAGACCCAGAATAAAAGGAAAAGTGTAAAGAATACGTATCACTTCTCCTCTTATCTCCTCTTATTGAAAACACTAAAACACTGTCTGGTCATCCATTCTGATGATCCAAACACTTGGACTTTGCCCTGGTTCTCCCACCGTGGTACATCTCCACGACAACAGATGAGCCAACCACAACAGACATCGTTGCCACACCTCGGCCATCAACTCAATCAATCAGAGTCCTTCCTTGCATCTGACTGGGAGAGGGTCCCAGGGTGAAAGCTAACATTTTAGTAGGTGAAGGTAAAAGAAGTCTGACATGAAAGAAAAAGAAATATTCTTCATGTCCACTGTGATTTAGAACACTTGAGAGTTCACTTGGTAGGACTCGCTGACTATACTGTAAATTGGTTAAGATTCATTTTGCACAAGTTGCCCTGACTTACTAACTAAGCATTGATGGTCGTAGGATTTCCTCACCACCACCATCCGCGACCCTGTCTCCCTCTCACCCATGAACCCTAAGGTTTGGTGGAAAAAATTCTTTTATTTGGTTCTGTTCAACTCACACTCACAAACCCAAATGTCACAGAAGAGCTGTGAGGGTTTCCTTCTGGCCTCCTCACCTGTGGCCACCCACACCCACTGCTGGGGAGAAAATCATAGAATGACTGGTTTCCGGGGCCCTCCTTTACTTCCTGCCCACTGCAAAGGCCACAAAGAGAGCCCAGACAGAAGACAGAACACGGACTCACGCTAGAAAAGGGGAGCAAGAGACGAGGGAACAGTAAGGAAAAAAGTGGGATAAAGGGGAAGAAACCCCGGCTAAATGCAAATTTGACCCAGTGCTCATTTGAACTATGTCCCCTCTATTTCTTCTTCAAAAGGAGGAATAGTATATGAAGGAGGACAAAATAAAAGCAGAGTTACATAATACCTCAATGAAAATAAAAAGACACGTGGGGGAACATATCACACAGCTGAAAAAAACATCCTGAACTTTAATATTTTAGCTGACGCTTAGGACATTGATTGAAAAAATAGTCAAGATATAGAAAATTCTTTAACAGCAACTCAGATCCTTCATAGTCCCTAATCCACTATTTCTTAAAATGGGTTTCTTAGACCCACAGGGAGGCCTGGCATGCTCCAATTCATGGGGTCGCAAGGAATCGGACACGACTGAGTGACTGAACTGAACTGAACCAAAATCACCTATTTTTGTTAGAGATTCCTAGATGCCACCCAAGATTAAGACTCTTTGGAACTGTCACTTGAGATCTGAACTTTTAATAAATACCCCTGGTAATTTTAATATCTTCTAACGTTTGAAAGATGCTCCTCAAATCTTCACACTACCTGCATTGAGTACAATTACCTAATTATACTGAATTTGCAAAGCATGCTTTGAAAAGTTACTTCTGCAAACAGCAAGTTTTGACAAGGATGTGGAGAAAAAGGAATCCTGATGCACTGTTGGTAGGAATGTAAACTGGTGCCACCACTGTGGAAAACGGTATGGAGATTTCTCAAAAAATAAAATAAAAATAGAACTAGCTTACAATCCAGCAATTTCACCCCTGAGTCTCCAAAGGAAACAAAAACCCATTTCAAAAGATAATATGTACCTCTGTGTTCACTGCACCTTTACTTACAATTGCCAAAATACGGAAGCATCCTAAGTGCCCATCAGTAGATGACTAGATGAAGTTATTTCTCACATACAACTAGGATTACTGCCACTACATGAACAGTGGGCCTATTATTACACCACAAGCCCCATGATAGAGCCTTTTCCTCCAGGTTTGCTCTGTTAGTACTTCAGAGTACCTAATACAATTCAGTCTATACGAGTTTTTCTCGTAAAAATAGCATAAAACAATTAACAAAATCGTTATATGGCCAGACATTCAATTTATGTAATAAAACAGTACTGGAAGCAAGAAACAAAACTATTAAGCTACACAGTAGCTCACAAATGATAGAATCCAAGATAAAGACCTGAAGATCTCATTTAAAACTGCAGGGTCTCAGAGTTCTAGTTCAGCAGGTACAGGGAGGTTCTCAGAATCTGCATTTTAACCAGTATGTTCAAAGGCCAAACTTAAGGAAATGTTGAGCATAATTTGGACTGACTTGACTTCGATAGCTTATAACAGTGTTTCTCAAAGGGTGGTCCCCAGGACAGCAACATCAGTGTCAGCTGAGAACATTTTAGGATTACACATGCTTGGGTTCAAGTCCAGGTTTACTGAATCAGAAACTCTGGAGGTAGGATCCAGAAGTCTGTGGTTTAACAAGCTGGCCAGATGCAATTCATTTACATCAGTACTTAGAGGCGTGGTTCTCAACTTTGAGGACCTGGGGGGTTTTAGATAATCCAGTGCCGAGATTGCTCTTCAACCACATCTCTAGGGCAGAGGGAGGGGCTGAGCATCAGTAGGTTTTAAAGCTCCCCAGGGGCTTCCCTTGGAGAAGGAAATGGCAACCCACCCCACCATTCTTGCCTTGAGAATCCTGCGGACAGAGGAGCCTAGTAGGCTACAGTCTATGGGGTCACAAAGAGTCAGACACTTCACTTTCACATTTCAAGGGCTTCCCAGGTGGCGTTAATGGTAAAGAATCTGCCTGCCAATGCAAGAGACATGGGAGACACAGGTCCCTGGGTCAGGAAGTTCCCCTAGAGGAGGGCATGGCAACCCACTTTAGTATACTTGCCTGGAGAAGCTCATGGACAGAGGAGCCTTAAGGAGTAGAGTCCACAGGATTACAAAGAATCAGACAGGACTGGAGCAATTTAGCATGTATGCAAGTGATCGCAATGGGTAGCCGTGGTTGAAAACCACCACCTTAGAACGATATTATTTTACTCACGAAGCACAAGAATAGTCACATCCCTGCTCACCCACTGTAACACACTGCTTTGTCATCGAAACATTATTCACCATTATCTTGGAATCTCTAACCTGTTCTGTTCAGGACAAGCTCTCGGATGTCAGTGGTATGACAACACGCACATCTCTGCATTGAGCTTGGAGAGGAGGGAAAAGAGGTGCACTAATGTGTTGCTGGATCAAGTGACTTACCCAGGATGCTCTGTATGTAGAAAGCACTGAGCTCCTGAGCCGT
Organism: Neotragus pygmaeus; assembly: GCA_006410875.1. Taxonomy (NCBI): domain Eukaryota; kingdom Metazoa; phylum Chordata; class Mammalia; order Artiodactyla; family Bovidae; genus Neotragus; species Neotragus pygmaeus. The sequence goes on from SJYV01029391.1 coordinate 1,158,040, forward strand.
TCTTTCAGCCCTGAGCTCCCTGCCTCTAGATGAGAGACACATAATGGAAGGGGAAAGCTACCCCGGGCACTCTCTTTCCAAGCTGCCACCAACCCCGTGATTATTCCCTCCATCACCCTGGGTGAGTGGGCTGGGAGTCACTTACCCGCCTTTGAATTGCCCCATTTGTGTCAAGGTTGCTTTGTGCAGAATGATAAGCATTACCCACTAATTCTCTTCGGCACCTCCCACATTTTCCCCCAAAGCCTAGGCTCTTAGAAAGCTTTTCTCTTTCTTCTTTCTGACTCCTTTTAAAAAGACCTTTAAAACATCCTTACCCTGTGGATTTGTCATGCTTTTCCATCCTCTAATCTGCGAGCCGACAAACAGCTAATCATTATTATAGTAAAAATGAGTTATTATCATTACACACTAAAAAGAAAGTGATGCCAAATCCTGCATTTTCCTCCAGGTCCAGTTAAATACCTCCTCCTCCATGAAGCGTTCCTCGTCGGCCCCTCACAATATTAATAACATTTCTTTCTGTTGACTCCTGCAATTATTTGTGTGTCTGTACTGAACTGCCTAGTGCTTAAGTGCATATAATGGCATGTATTGTTTTCAAGTTGTGTAATATAAAGTCACTTTTCAGCTCCAGCTCTCTGCTAAACTTCCCAAGGACAGACACCACACCTCCTAGTTCTTTCATGTCCCTCACAGCCTCAGCACATTTCTGGGCAAAAAGCACTGAACAAAAATCCAATAAACATTTGACTCTCATTACACCTATTTTATACAACATCAAAAACATTTAACCATTATTCTGGCTTCTCAGATATATTCTACAAATTAAAAAGCAAAAGTAAGACTGGCATCCTATCTCTAATTTCAATAATTAGTGAAAGTCGCTCAGTCATGTCTGACTCTTTGCAACCCCATGGACCATACAGTCCATGAAATTCTCCAGGCCAGAATACTGGAGTGGGTAGCCTTTCCCTTCTCCAGGGGATCTTCCCAACCCAAGGATCAAACCCAGGTCTCCCCCATTACAGGCAGATTCTTTTCCAGCTGAGTCACAGGGGAAGCCCGAGAACACTGGACTGGGTAGCCTATCCCTTCTCCAGGGATCTTCTTGACCCAGGAATTGAACCAGGGTCTCCTGCATTACAAGTGGATTCTTTACAAATTGAGCTATCAGGGAAGCCCTTCAATAATTAAGTTGAGCCTAATTCTCAAAGATCAGAAAGCATACTGACTTGTGTGTGTGTGTGAGTGTAAGTGTGTACGTGTGTGTGTGAGAGAGAGAGAGAAAGAGAGAAAGAGTGCTGGTGTCCCCACCCTAATGCTTCTTGAAATTTCTGTGAAAATTAAATATATTTTAGTTTTTGTAACTCAATCTTTGTTCTTGGTATTGCCTTCAAGTCTCTGCTTTTGTCCTGTTTAATTATTATTGGAATTTAAGAACTACTCCTCAGATATATTTAAACATTTTTTATCTTAGAAACCATTACAAATCTTGAAATTCAAGTTTTATAATTGAAAAGACATTTGTTCCTTATGGGTGGCATTTGCATTTTAAAGCTGATCAAGGCTGAGGTAGTGCCGAATTTCAAAGCTAATCTGAATTGGTTATGAAGCATATTAAATTTTCATTCTAAAAACAATACTGTATTTTTGAGAAATCACACTTCCTTTTTGGGGGAAGCATATGGCTTGGGGATTCATAATGGGAAAGTTACTAAGTATATTTTGGGAAATAAGTATACATTGCACTCAAATATACAGTGAGCTTACATTAAAGATTTTCATTGCATTCTTAGCATGTAAGTAAATTTCTATGCAAACACAATCTACCTCCTCGGTCTTCACATTTACTTCTATAACCAGTGTAAATAGAATGGAGCTTTAGAGATGTGTGAAATGTAGAGGATGAGTGAGCAGAATATTTTCTATGATTAACTGGGGAAAAGAGGACCCAGTGGTACGGGGAGTGTTTCTCTAGACAGCACGGGAATAGCAACAGAGAAAAGAAAAATATGATCACCTACAAAAAGTATTGTCTTCCTCCCTAGAGACACCAAAGAGAATTTAAGCGATGTATGCACCCTAGATGGGAACATACAGCTACTGCTTAGACAGAAATGGTGAGACAGCAGCACTCAGGATGTGGAAGCAGACAGCTGAGGGCAGAGAGCACTTCCCCGGATGCTCCAAAGGTCTGGTAGTCCAGGATGCTAGTCACAGAGAAAGGACACCCCAAGATCTCAAACACACAGCCAAGCAAAGAAGCTTTGTATCAAAAGTATTTCAGAAGACAAGTGGATCTGCAGACTAATATTAACCACAAATTCCCAGTTACTACCTGAGTCAATACACTTAATAACTTGCTGTACATTGCTGTATATTTTTTAAATTATACTACTTAATGAAATTTTAGTAGAATAATGTTTGTCCTGCATTTTGGATTTTCTCAGGGGGTACTGGAGCAAAGAGAACTAATTACAGGAAGAAATTCATATTATAAATCAGTGGACTTAGATGTTATACCTATCTCTGATGAAAGAACCAGGCATGATTTAACTGGAAAGAAACACAGTTTTCTAAGAAGTTATATTGGCTTTCAAAGTCATAGCTATGAAAGAAGGTTATTTTTATCTTAATTCCTTTAACCAGGTTCCCAATCTCCTCAGGTTTATAAAGTCACACCAGTCTTATCTCTGCACCCTGACCTGCAGAAATCAGAGAGTAGCCTACTCTAGTTGGGGGAATTCCTCTCCAGGGAGGGGATATTTAAACTGATATCTGAATAAAGGAGGTGCCAGCTGTGCAGCTAAGCATCCCAGACTGAGTTGGGAGGGCACTGGAGCCAGGGGCCAGGGTCTTTTCTGACTTAAAAAGAAAAAAGCACCATGAATCAGGAAATTTGTCTTGTCTTACCACTCAATCTCCATTGCCCAGCTACTCAATAAATATTAATTGATAGATCTGTCATAATGACATCAAAATTATTATAACAACAATAATTATTGCTATCTCCTTTGAGACACATGGAAAAGAGAAGGAAGTGAGAGGAGAGCTTGGCAGTACTCCAGAGAAACTCAACTTGAGCAGTACTAATCCAGTCCCCACAACACGCAACACGCTCCAGCAGCAGTTCCTGGACACTTCAAACGAACTCGCTCCTATGTAGTAATACACCTATGGAGAGACTGCAGCGAGTAACGTCCAATGCTAGCCTCCAGGGGAACTGCGCGATTTCACAGCATCTAGATCCTGCCGCCAACAGCTTGTCATCTGGGAGGAAAGTGAACGTCCACAAAAATAATGCTAATGAAATGCCCTTCTACCCTGAAATGCCCTGTCCACACCTCACTGTACCCCCCTCATGCATGTCAGCAGCTCTCCTGGGCTCCCTTACCCTCCTGCTCTCCACCCGGGGGCCCTCTCCCAACAAAATCTCTTGCTCTGTCAGCGCATGTGTCTCCTTGGACAATTCATTTCCGAGTGTTAGACCAGAGCCCAGTTTCGGGCCCTGGAAGGGGTCCGCCTTCCTGCAACAAACGGCGACTCTGGCGGGGACTCTTCTTCGCTGAGACTGACATCCTGACCACTCGGGGTACTCAGGGGCCAGCTTGCCTGCCAATGGACCACACCCAGCGGCTGCAACTGGGACCCTTTTGTCCCTGGTCTCCTCCTGACGCGGACAAGTGGCCAGAGTGCCCTGACCGGTAAGGAACAAGAGACTTTATTGACCTCTCTCCCCTTCCCTCTCTCTTTCCTCTCCTTAACCCTTCCTATCCTTCCCTGTTGTTCTAGTCCTCCGGTCCTAGAGGGAATCTGGTCTAAGGGCCCTCAGCCTGAGCTGAGGATTGGAGACTGATCACCTCTTCTTGGCAGACAACTCGAATTCTGGTTCTGGTCTGGTCTGATTTCTGGTAGGGCCGAGTTCCAGTCCTCTCTTCTCTGGAGGCCCAGGGAAAAGTCCCGTAACGCCTGGGTATCTGTAGGTGGCAGGTGACGTCTGTAAGGCCACCCTTTTCACCACCTCCCTCCCACCTCCTCCCCCTTCTTCTTTCAACCTGGCTTCCTTTCCTCCCTTGAAATCTTTGATGTTAGTACTTGGATCTGAAGTTCTGTGTCACTATAGGAGGTTTTCTGAGAGACTGTATTTCTGCCTGCAATGTGGGAGACCTAGGTTCGATCCCTGGGTCAGGAAGATCCCCTGGAGAAGGAAACGGCAACCCACTCCAGTATTCTTGCCTGGAGAATCCCATGGACGGAGGAGCTTGGTGGGCTACAGTCCACGGGTCGCAAAGAGTCGGACACGACTGAGCGACTTCACTTTCACTTTCATGCATGTCAGCAGTTCACCTAGTATATGTCAGCCATGCAAAGTCCACAAAGCAACACTTACACGTCAACCATTCCACAGACTGAACCCTTGATGCCAGGGGTTAAATAGATACAAAGTCAGTGTGCTATGCTGTGCTTACTCCACAGACTGAACTGTTGATGCCAGGGGTTAAACAGATATGAAATCAATAGCTGGCAGCTAAGCCAAGTCCTGCCTAGGACAGCACATCTCAAAGTGTGGTCCTCAGACCACTTACATCAAAAACTTCCCAGGTATCCTAGACCCTCTGAATCAGAATTCCAGGGGTAGGCCTGAAGACCTGAAATTTTTCACACTCCCCAGGGGATTCTTCTGGATACTAATATTTGAGAACCACTGGACAAGATCTGACAGTATTTTCATACATCTAAGGAGACTGGACCTTGAATCTGCCGATACAGTGATGCCCTTTCAAGCTGTCACCCTGGAGAGCAACTCCACCCTCGATCTCTCGGTCAGTCCTTACAATATGGGAGTTTTCTAATATATGTGCCAGCTTTAACAGTATGGCATCGAAACAACATTGGTAACTATCAATTCCACCCCTGAGCAACTGGGTGCCCAACTTTGAGCTGGTTTTCTGAGACCAGGAAAAAGATCATGCATAGATACGATGCAAACGAATATGACTGCCATTAATGATGATTCTCACGCAACAGAATTTGAGCCTACCATTGCCTGATGAGGCGAGCCAGCACAGTGGCTCCCAAGGGTACCAATGTGGAATCCCTAGGAGCAGAAACCTGGTATCCTTATCTTTAAAAGCATTTCAGTTATGATGACACAGGTCCGCAGACCCACCATGGGGATCTAGGGATCCAGTATAAAGTAGGGACAAATATCCACAAATTTGAGGACTCACCACAGTCATGCATACTTCAGTATAGGCATAATCACTTAACCATGACCATGAGTTATGGCAACTGATTTATTCTAAATCTATAAATAACTGGGAAATTAACTATTATTTTCTTTCTCTCACTCTCTTGACTATCAGTGGGGTTGGTCAACATAGACGCTGTTTTTTTCAGAGGACATTCCCTTAATAGCACAGATGAACTCATGCTTAATATTCTTAATATCGGCCAGCCTCCAAGCAGCAGCTCCCCAATGATTCTAGCTTCCTAGTATTCATGCCCTTGTATGATCCCCTCCCACAATGAAGAGTCGAGTCATGTAGTCAGCAGAACTTTGAGAAGATGGTAGAGTGTTACAAGGCCAGATAATAAAGACACTGCCACTCTATTTTCACCTTCTTGGATCACATGCTGTGGAAATGCAGCTGCCATGTCATTAGAATGCTCAAGAAGCCCTCTGGAAAAGTCCATGTGATGAGACACTGAGGTCTTCTGCCAATAGCCAGCACCAACTCATTATCCATCATACTGAACCATCCTTGCAGCAGATTCTCCAGGTCCAGTCAAGCCTGAAGATGACTGCAGATCTGGCCATTGTCTTCACTGCCACCTATGAAACCCTGAGACAAAGCCACCAGCAATACAAGCCACACCTGAATTCCTGATCCACAGAAACTAGAATTCCTGATCCACAGATACTATATGAGACAATGAATGTCTGCTGTGACCTAAAACCACTACGTTTTGTGGCAATTTGCTATGCAACAATAGTTTATACCCCTAGTCTAACCCAAGATGGCATCAGAGCTCCAAACTCAGGGTGCCATAACTGAACAGGCATCCCAGGCAAAATTACTCCATCCTTTCCTCCCTTAATTTACTCTACTAAAAAGAAGTTTCACAATAGAGAGGCTTTCCTTTTAAAGAGCCTTAGAAACAGCCCTACTGTATCAAACAGGATTCATTTTAAATGAACATTCTTGTACTTCTCTACCTGTCAGGGGAGTTGTGAGGCTTAATTAATTACAGATCTTTGGATGAAAGGAGAACCGAGCACTAAGAATTATCATCAAATGGGACTAGGAAAAATGAGGGGGGAAAAAAGACATTTTCTCTCTTTGCTTGCTAAATCCATTTCACCTAAGATTGAGCAAAGGCTGAGTCACATATTGTTTAGAGAATATTAAATTTTTTGCTGAGTGCAGAGTGCAAATAAGCCAGCACAGCATCAGAACAGGGAGCCCCTGTCCTTTAGCTTAAAATAGACCCCCTTCTACAAAATGAACCACAATTCTGCTTTTAGGGAATATCACGGGCAACTGGTTCTTCCAAGATTTCAAGGAGGAACAATGAGATAAAATAGACATAAAATATAATCTCCATCTAACAGAACTCTCCTCATTGTAACCAGAAGCTTCCTAAACAAACCAAACCACACCATGGACACTGATGCCTACTCTGGGCAAACCCAAAATGGAAGAAATACATTTGGGGGGTTCTTTCTCATGTTCTAACGACAACACTCCAGCCAGAGGAAGCCCAAGAGAACAGAAGCAATTCTCCACGTAAGAATAAGATGGCTGGTAGAGGCCAGGGAGTAGAAGAGAAAAATCACGAAGGATTGTCGCCCCAATTCAAGAGTTCAAATCCCAGCTCCTCCACTCACGAAAGAGATGACCTTGGTCGAGTAGATGATTTAGCTTCCCTGACCCTCAACTTCCTCACAGCAGAAACGGACCACTGGACATATCACTTGGACCCTAGCCCCCAGGCTACCATGCCCTCCCTCCAACCCCCCTAGACCTCCAGACCCCACAGGCATTGCCCAAGGAGGAGGGGAAACTCGCCCACTGGCCCTTAATGCTGAATTCTTCCAGGCTGAGGGGTCGTGTCCACTTTCCTTGAATAACAACCTTAAAAAATATTTTACTTTCATTGATTTATCTAAGCTGCAGCAGGTCGTAGCTGCGGCACACAGATTCTCTAATTGTGACTCATGAACTCAGTTGCCTTACAGCATGCAGGATCTTAGTTCCCCAACCAGGGATCGAACTCGCATCCCCTGCACTGGAGGATGGATTTTTAACCAATGGACCACCAGGGAAGTGGCCTTGTCCATGCTTATTGACCTTTAAAAATAAGATAAGTCTTCCACACTGACAGTGGAAGACTGGAGGGAAATGGCAATTCCTAATGCAGAACCTTTTTGGAAATTCTTTAAGGAACAGTCTATGTCTTGATTATAAAAGATGTCTGTATAAATGAGCAAACCTTCTCCAACCAACCAAAAGAAAAAATTTGTCGGACTTCTCCTCTAAGCATATTTGAAGCAATAACTACAGTAAAAACTCTATAACTACATAAAGATCATCCAAAAACATGTGAAAAGTACAGATGACTGAGCTCCACCTTCAGAGATTTTGTGGTATCCAAAATGTGCCCTTTTCACAAGCCTGCCCTGACCCCAAGGGGTTCTGCTACCTACTTTGAGGAACCCTGAACCCAGAACATAGTCAGTGCACACCTAACAGNAGATGTCTGTATAAATGAGCAAACCTTCTCCAACCAACCAAAAGAAAAAACTTGTCAGACTTCTCCTCTAAGCATATTTGAAGCAATAACTACAGTAAAGACTCTATAACTACATAAAGATCATCCAAAAACATGTAAGTACAGATGACTGACCTCCACCTTCAGAGATTTTGTAGTATCCAAAATGTGCCCTTTTCACAAGCCTGCCCCGACCCCAAGGGGTTCTGCTACCTACTTTGAGGAACCCTGAACCCAGAACATAGTCAGTGCACACCTAACAGGAGTTCACTCTGTTTTTACCCAATTAAATATTTCTCCAAATACGTGAGGCTTACGGAGGCCAAAAATAAACTAGAGGAAGGTCAGGGAGGCAGCCCCAAACCCAGATGATTAAAGTTCTGCCACGAATGATTTATGAACCCAGGAAAAAAAACTCTAAATACTCTGTTGTTGACTCAATGACTTGCCTATAGACAGACAGTTGGTCTAAAAATATTTATGTGACATTAACAAGAAGGTCTGGAATTATCTAAGATGTGACAAGGTCAGAGTTCAGATTAATGGGATGAACCCAAGAAGAGGCAGGTTTGGTTTGCAATCAAGGAAAGCACACACATATTGAGATCTAAGACATCCTGAATTCCCCTCCTCAGAGAAAAATGATGCAAGTTGCATTGTCTGCGTGCTACTACAGACAAACTGAGAGCATTCAAGGTGGTTTGGCTAAAAGGTGAGTGCTACTACAGAGGTAACTAACTTGAGCTGGAGGATAGGGGCGTTGGATGACATTTTACATTCCGTGCCTTTCCAGGGAGATTTCCTGACATCTCTCCTGGAAGCAGGATTAACCCTGAGATGCCCTTGAACTTCAAGTGCCAGCTGTATGATCCCAGTTGGGTCCTCAAAGTTTCTAGTCTCATCCTCCGATTGCTCCTGTCCCCACGTCCTGACTGGCACCCAACAATTTCACGCTAATTCTGAACTCGCCCAGAGCTTAAGTAGACTCTGTTACAGTGCCCCTTCACCATGGCTTACAACCTGAAAACATTGATTATTCACAGTGAAAATCAACTATCTAGGTCAGTGGTTCTCAACTGTAGCTGCACGTTAAATTTACCCAGAAAGACTTTTTTTTTTTTAAATACAGTTGCCTAGGCTCTCTCCAAAGCCAATGAAACAGACTCTTTAGCGCAGGCATCACTATTTGTTATAGGTCTCCAGATGATTCTAATGTATGCACAGAAGGAGAACACTGATCTAGATAAAGTTTCCAATTTTGGCTGTACATTAGAATTTCCTGTGATTACTTTATAAAAAAATAACACCAGGCCCCATTTCCAGAANATCACTATTTGTTATAGGTCTCCAGATGATTCTAATGTATGCACAGAAGGAGAACACTGATCTAGATAAAGTTTCCAATTTTGGCTGTACATTAGAATTTCCTGTGATTACTTTATAAAAAAATAACACCAGGCCCCATTTCCAGAAATTTAATCCTAATTGGTCTCAGATTAAGACTCAATAAACATGATTTGTAAAAATCTGCTTACATGATTTTAATTTGCAACCAGGTGGAGAAAGATTCTCCTTATGGAAAGAACTCCAGCAAGTCAAACTCTAAACTCAAATCTCTCCCCTTCACTTTTGACATCTCTGATCTTCCACCACCCTCCATTGACAGATTCCTGCTGAATATCTTTCTTCAGTTAGAAACTTCACTATCCTCTCAGTCACCCAGGCTTGAGTTCCTTGGAGTCATCTTTAGCTTGTTTGATTTTTCTTTTAAATCAAGTTAGAAACAGAGTTGAGGTATGCATTCTGTGTCTCTTCCTGCCCAAAATGTACTCAACTGTCTTGCACATGATACTGTGAATACTTGCACATACTTTGTACACAGCCTCTTGTTTGGCACAAACAAGCACTCAATATAATATTTATTGAATGAATAAACAAACGAGTGAAGAAAAAATTGAAGAGCAGTCACTCAATCTAAATGAACATTTTAAAATCAACAGCAAGGCATGGAAAACCCAATTATATTTGGAGAATAGATATGCACATTACTATAGCTTAATAATGGATAAGTAATAGTGTGACAATTCTGGAGAAGGAATGATGAATGGAAGGCAGCATTTAAGGATGCAGTTCTAAATCCTTCATGACAAGAAGTCAAAAGATAGTGTCTACATTTCATATATCAAGAAAGTATATACGAATCCTGGTGGTAAAACAGAACATGAGTTTTACCACTGGAGATGGGGCTTCAGGGTGGATCATTTTCATCTGGGCTGCTTCTGTAAACATCTGAATTTTATTTTTTTACAGTATATACATACTGCTTTTATAAATTTTGTTTTTCTAATATAAAAGTACTAAGGACAAAAACATAATTAACCTTTTGCCTTTGAGAGAGAAAGATTAAATCACTGTCTAGTTTAAGACCTCCGAGAATCTCTTCAGGAGATAAGGGGCAATGACCTCTGACTTTCTTTCCCATGTGATTCTAAGATTATAAGACATCCTTAATTTCCACTTTCAGTTATCCCATCATCTTTTACCCCCATGCCCATCACCAGTTGTACTTCATCAAACATTTTCCTTTTCAAATTAAAAAATAATAATAAAATAAACACATAAAGAAGTAGGCATAATAAAGAAATGGGAAATTAATAGTGACAGTCAAACCCCCATAGGTAAAGTCAAAGACTATTCTGTAAAAGGGGCAATACTGAATACACCTCTATTTTGCATAATCATCTATACAAACTAATGTGTAAAGGCTGGCTGGGTGGGCAAACGTCCTTTGGTCCTGAGCAAACATTTACTGAGTACCTGCTAGGTCTAGAAGAACCTCCCTAGTGGCCACAAAGATTATCAGATAGGAAGAGAATCTTGTGACCCCAGTTGGTCTGTCTCCCATTTCCATGAGACAGGAACAAGGCACCTCTCATTTCTGTTGCCCCTAATGTACATCTGTGCCTTTAATATAACTAATACTGAGCATATTGAGCACATACTGTGTCCACTATCATGCAAGAAAGGACAGAAAAAATTCCTCTGTCGAGGACCCGCCAGGTGACAGACATAAGTGATAAGAATCATCATATGTGATGTGTGTTTGTTGTTGCTTAAAGAAATAGGACAGAGAATTCCAGCAGAAGCCCATAGTTCTTGNTACATGTGTATTATGTGTGTGTTCACATGTATGTGTGTGTGCATACTGACAGTAGCATGCATGTACCTGTATACATGTATACATTCACATGTTTATATACTAATATGTATTGTGCATGTATATATTCACGTGTATGTGTGTGCATGTAACAGCAGCATGTATGTACGTGTATACATTTACATTTATATGCTACACATGTATACAAATACACACATTTATCATATATGTGTATAAATTATATACACATATATATATCTGAAGAGACTAACTTGCTAGCTTGCAAGTAGCTTACAGTCTCAGACTCTTCTCAGCTTCTCACTTTAAATAATTCTCAGCTCAATATCCCTTCCCCTCACTGCAACTGGTGCCAGACCCGATTCTGACTCCTGCTTTCACACCTCAGTGCCACCTGCTCCCTGCCAGAAAGCAGCTCCTTGAGGCAAAGGAGCCAGAGTTCCCTCGGCTACCATGACCTCACCACAGCCCACCACCCTGCCAGCCACTAACAGCGGGAGGAGGCGCGGGGTCTTTTCACCATTCCCCCACCCCATCCCCGGGTGGCCCACACCGCACCATAAATCCTCCGTCAGGCATTTGTGGGGGGCCAGTGCAGAAAGGCTGTCCTGTGGGATGAGCCATCAGAAATAGCAGAGGCCCTTCCACGGGCTGAGATGAGAAGCAGAACAAGAGGGTGATGGTGTTCAGAGCAGCAGCGGAAGGAAAAACATGAATGAAGAAGAGACGGATGATGAGAAAGGAAAAGTCAGCTAGAAAAAGAATGAGCTAGACAGGAGGTATGTGCAGAGAAGGCGACATGGAGACAGAAGAGCATGTTACTAAGGAGGAAATCCGTCAGTAAGGTAGATTTTAAAATTGTGAAGTCAAAAATAGTGCTGTTAAAAAAAAAAAAACAAAAAAACCCATCCCCAAATGCTTGAGTCATTAAAGCAGGCAACCCTTTACAGGCTCACATTTTCATCCACGTCCCCATTTAACATATGAGAACGCCAAGGCACAGAGAACTAAGCAAACGTATTAACACGCCTTATTCAGCCGCTCCAGCGAGCCCGGGGCAAGCGATCCTGAGCGGCTCTCTGCGTCTGTCTTTCTGAGCTGTGTTTCCTCTCCCGATTCCTACCAGGATGCTGTCACCGGGAGCCTCCGATGTGAGGTCTCCCGCAGTAAGAGGGGCAGGCTGTCACACGCAGAAAGACAACAGTGCTGTTTGCCCTGGGATGTTTACCGAGGGCAGATTGTGCCAGATAGGTTCGCAGCGCCGCTGACGGGCCTCCGAGAAAAGGCGGGGCCGACGGCGGACGCCCCGCTGAACTCGGTGTGTTTGGACGTTCAGCGAGACATTTGATGCCCATCAGGAAACTGTACTTGCAAATTCGTTCAGACAGACTGCAGAGAAGACCAAGTCTTTCCTGCATTGCAACACAAACGTGTCAGACAGAAGAGGAATAAGGTGCAGAGAGGGAAACCTACAATTTGGAGGGCAGACCTGAGACGTCAGCTGGGCTCCCCGAGAAGCTGGTGCAGCTCCAGGGGCTGGGATTTTGGGGGCAAAAGGAAGAAGAGTCCCCACCTTGGGAGGAGGGGGTGGCTCGTCACAGGGCTCTCAAGAGATCCATGAACTCCCAAGGGCCTTCTCTGTAGGATGAGGTCAGCGGTGCTAATGGAGTTTGTGGGGCTACTGTTTGGAGAAGTAGAAAAACGTTCAGAAGGCCCTCAGTAAATATCAAGTGCTGTACAAATGGCAACAATAACGTTCCATTTTATTTAACGTCTTCATTAAGGACATAGAGCGGGGCAGGCGGGCTGTTAATGAAATCTGCAGAGAGTACGAAATCGGGTACTGCTGGTGACAGCGCAGCTCAGACCCGTAAACACCCGAGAGACACCACGGACGCGAACCTCCTGTCTCTCAGCCGTCAAGCCACCGGGCTGAAGGGCCCGCCTTCGGGGACGGGGTGGGGGGTGGCTGGAGGAAATCACACTGGACCGCCTCCAATCCACCCCCCAGGTTTATCCAGGTGAAATCAGATCACGATGAACATCGGAAAGGATGCTAATGGAGCGATACGAAAGCTGTCCTGGGGTCCACCCAAAATGCAGACCTGTGGCAGGAGTGAAGAGAACACCTCACTCCTAGATCTTAGGGATGGCGGGGGGGGGGTCACAGTTAGGGACAGGACACAGTTGCCTGACTTGGGAATCCCCCTTCTTGTGAGCCAGGCCTGCAGGCCTGGGTTCTAAGACACACATCCTGGCTTGGACTCCTGGCTTCAAAGAGAAAAAGTGTGACCTTCTAAGCCCATAGCTTGACCTGTGTAAGCACCAATGCCAAGAGAGAAAACTCAGCGTTGAGAGCCTTGGCTATGCCCCCCGGACAATCCAAATCCCAGGCTGGCAGGACACACGCTCCTTGCCATGGCTTACAGGGCTCTTCATGATTCATGTTACGTTTCCAGCCTTACCTCTAACCACCCACAGACAACTCCAGCTGTGCGTGTCCAGATCCTTAACTGTACATACTTGCTATTCTCTCTGCCAGAAAGTCTTCTTCCTCCTTCTTGCCTGACTAAATAGACTTATCTTTTAGGTCTCAGCTATCCCACAGTTGCCCTGAATACTCATCTTCTACGCACCAACAGTATCTCATACTTTTCTCATTGTCAGTTCAGTTCAGTCACTCAGTCGTGTCTGACTCTTTGCGACCCCATGAATTGCAGCACGCCACACCTCCCTGTCCATCACCAACGCCCACACTTCACTCAAACTCATGTCCATCGAGTCAGTGATGCAATCCAGCCATCTCATCCTCGGTCGTCCCTTTCTCCTCCTGCCCCCAATCCCTCCCACCATCAGGTATTTTCCAATGAGTCAACTCTTCACATGAGGTGGCCAAAGTATTAGAGTTTCAGCTTTAGCATCAGTCCTTCCAATTTCTCATTATAGATCCTGACAATTATTTGGTGATGGCCTTCTTTGAGCTTGACACTGTGAAAAGGATATGTCATTAAACAAGACATACACAATTCTTACCTCAACAGAGCAAGTGGTTCTAAAAACCTGGCTGCATATTAGAGCCACTTGGGAAGCTTTTAAAACCATCACTACCCCTGCATCTCTACGAACAAAGCTAGTGGAGGTGATGGAATGCCAGTGGAGCTGTTTCAAACCCTGAAAGATTATGGTGTGAAAGTGCTGCACTCAACATGCCAGCAAATTTGGAAAACTCAGCAGTGGCCACAGGACTGGAAAAGGTCAGTTTTCATTCCAATCCCAAAGAAAGGCAATGCCAAAGAATGCTCAAACTACCACAGAATTGCACTCATCTCACACGCTAATAAAGTAATGCTCAAAATTCTCCAAGCCAGGCTTCAGCAACACATGAACCGTGAACTTCAGATGTTCAAGCTGGTTTTAGAAAAGGCAGAGGATCCAGAGGTCAAATTGTCAATATTCGCTGGATCATCAAAAAAGCAAGAGAGTTCCAGAAAAACATCTATTTCTGCTTGATTGACTATGCCAAAGCCTTTGAC
>SJYV01029391.1:1173408-1212502 GCA_006410875.1 Neotragus pygmaeus
CTAAACTGACTGACTGACCACTGCAATTTAATTGGTGTGCAGTGGGGCCCTGAGAACATTTTTTTAAAGTAGTTCTCAACAATGGCAGTCTTTGGGATTAAATACTAATGATATATATTCTCATCCCAGTCCAATTAGATCAAAATATTTGGGAATGGGAACTGGACATACTTTTTTTTTTAAGTCCCCAGAAGATTCTAATGTTTGGCCAGAATTGAAAGGCAACAGGCCAGAGCAAAGAAGAGATATTAAATACTTATCCTACTGCTAATAATGTCCTGTTCATTTACCTACATCCCTGCTAATCTATGAACTCCATAAAAGCAAGGATCTTCTCTAAGACACTATTTTCAGTACTTGGCATTGTACCTGGCACACAGTAGGGAATCACTAAATATTTTCTTGAAGAAGGAAGGACAGACCCTTAAGTATCCTGGTCCGGTGGCCTATCAGTGTAGGAAGGTTACATAGCAAGTACCACAAAGTGGATGATACTGAAGCCTCACGGTTCTGGGAGCTAGAAGCCTGAGATCACGGTGTTGTCAGTCTCGATTCCCTCTGAGGGTTGCAGGGGAGAATCTGACCATTCCTTCTCTCCTAACATCTGGTGGTATGCTGGTAACAGCTGGCATCCCTCAGCCAGCAGGTACATCATTCTGATCTCTGCTTTCAGCTTCATCTGGCTGAAAGCCACGCTGTCCCTGAGTGTATGTCTGTCTCTGGACCTAAATGTCCCCTTTTTATAAGAATACCAGTCACACTGGATCAGGACCCAACTTAATGATCTCAGATTAACTCAGTCACCCACAAAGACCATCCTGAAATAAGGCCACATCCACAGGTGCGAGGGGTGAGCACATTGGCATCCTCTGGAAAGATGGACAAATCCCATAGCAAGTGGGACGCTCTTTCTTAAGCTCGAAGAAGGAGAGAAAGGAGGACACACTCTTAATGACGTTGCTTGAGTGGGATGCTTTCCTCTCCTGGACCACGGCTTCCTGTTCTAATTTGTCCGCACTCAGAACTTCTTCCAGCAGCTCTCTGCTAAGCGAAAAAGGCACAAAGTGGGCTGGCCCTTGGCAAAATGTGAATGAGCAAACACTGTCTGCCCTCTCTCCTCCCAAGGCACCTTGCCTATATTCAGTTCCGAATTGGATGAAGGTATTCAGCTGTCTGCTGCATCCCAACATGAAGGAATAGGATTTTTTATAAAATACTATAGCATGATTTAGTGTAATGCATTGCCCTCGTGGGGATACTGGATATTTAACTGAATTGTCATTTAAACACACACACACACACACACACACACACACACTAGCAATGCTTCAGAGGCTAAATCCCTAAGGATAGAAATATAGGCATTTTGTCAGGGGAGGTACAGAGAACTGTTGTTATTTGGTTGCTAACTTGTGCCCAACTCTTTGGGACCCCAGGGACGGTAGTCTGCGAGGCTCCTATATCCATGGGATTTTCCTGGAAAGAATACTGGAGTGGGTTGCCATTTCTTTCTCCAGAGGATCTTCCAGACCCAGGGATCGAACCCGGGTCTGCTGTATCGCAGGTAGACTCTTTTACTGCTGAGCCCCTGGGGAACCCCTATAGAGAAAAGGAAAGGAAAGGAAAGTGAAGTCGCTCAGTCGTGTCCGACTCTTTGCCACCCCATGGACGGTAGCTTACCAGGCTCCACGGTCCATGGGGTTCTCCAGGCAAGCATACTGGAGTGGGCTGCCATTTCCTTCTCCAGGGGATCTTCTCCACCCAGGGATTGAACCCGGGTCTCCTGTATTGCAAGTGACTCTTGTACCGCTAAGCTCCTGGGGAAGCCCAGTAGAGAAAAGTGGGGAGGGCATAGTGGACTCCACGGCAGCACCCTCCTCATCTGACCCCCCCTCTTTATCTGTAACACAGGAGGCTGTATAGGACTTGGCCAAGTAAAGGTTTCTTCTAGGTCCATCTAAAAGGAGAAAAACTTTGGCAAATATAATCTCCATTCCACGTTTGATCCTGATGCCACCAGCGGATCATCATATTCTGTGAAGTGGCTCTTTCTCCCAGGGAAACCTCAGCGCTTGACCTCTGCTCACCACAAGCTGACTCTCTTCCTGAGTTTCCACCTAACAGCAAATCTTCTCTGGACTTCACCTACTTGCATCTAATGCCACCAGGTCCTTAGCCTGGGTATCAGCCCCAGTGCCACTCAGTAAGTCCACTAACTGCTGCTGAGGCTGCAGCTGCCAACTTGGGGTGGGCATACAAATTGTGAGTACTTTTATGTTTCCGGGGACTAGAGTTTAATTAAACAAGCATCAACGCTTCAACTGCTCTCACCAAGGTTTTCAGCCCTTGTTCTTATGACTGACAGCTGTCAAGGAGGATGATATTATGAGGGATATAAATTATCCTGCAGATCTTCCTCAAAGCAAGAAAAAAGTACTAGACGAGGAGTCATAAGACATGGATTTTTGACCTTGGATCTGTCACCAGCTGGGTATCATCAAGAAAATCACTTCCATTCCCCTTATCCTCAGTGTTCTCAGATGTTCTCAGATGTTAAATGGGGACACTAATAGCCGGGCACACCTCTAAATGCCTTATAGCCCTAGAAGTGGTACTGTTATTTAAACATCTACTTAAATATTAGAAGATCGAAGCCCATAGAATTAGGTTGCTGTGTTCCCACTACTGGTGATGAGTGAGTTGAGATTTGAACCAGGTAATCTGGCTTCAGCTTCTTGCCCTTTAACCACTATGCTATAATAATGGCATAATAAATAACAGTAACTATTTCCCCAGAAGTAGTGAAGATTAAATAAGATAATGTACTTGAGAACTTGGCAAAATATTTAGCAAACATCAGCTGTTTTATCATATCTTAGAGGAGGATGTTAATAAATGTTGAGTAGGTGGGTGGCTGGATACCTTCCCCAGAGGCATCTGTGAGGCTTTTCCTGAGGATGCAGTCCATAGTTCACTAGACTTCCACTATTCCCTCGACTTGATGGAGAAACGTGAAAGGGACAATACCACGTAAGTTCAGAGAAAAATACCCAACTGAGCTGGCGCAGAATCCCATTCTGATGCCTGCAAGATAATGCAAGTGCTAAGAAGAGCCAAAGTGGAAAAACTTGCTGATCCAAATCCAGATTCCCTATCGAGATACTCTTGCTGCTGTTCAGTCACTCAGTGATGTCCGACTCTATGACCCCATGGACCACAGCACGCCAGACTTCCCTGTCCTTCAACAACTCCCAGAGCTTGCTCAAACTCATGTCCATTGAGTCGGTGATGCCAGCCAACCATCTTGTCCTTTTCTCCTTCTTCCCTCAATCTTTCCCAGCATCAGGGTCTTTTCCAGTGAGCTGGCTATTCATATCAGGTGGCCAAAGTATTGGAACTTTAGTATCAGGCCTTTCAATGAGTATCTGAGGTTGATTTCCTTTGGGAAAGACTGGTTTGATCTCCTTGATGCTACCTTGATGTCTATAGATACTACCTTGTCTAAAAGGCTGCCATCTTGACTTAAGGATTGCCCTCTGCTTACCCAGGCAGGGCTCTTAAAATTCAGATGTCCACCAGGAGAAAACCTGCATTAGGTCCCATCTGCCACAGTATAAGTCAGTTCATTGCAGTCTTTTTTTGGGAGAATCGCATGTGTGAGCTATAGATATCTATAAAGAAAGAGAATATGAAAAAAAAAAGTAAAACAGCTCAAACTTTGCATGTTTCACAACTTGGGTTTGGGCCATCCTGGTTTCAAGCCCATTGATTTTGCTTCTCATTTCAGTCTATCATGGAAGGCAATGCAGAACCCAGAATGGAACTAAATTTATAGAGCACAGATCAAGTGTTAGGCATGGGGCAATATGATTTCTCCAGTATTCCTCCCTTTAATCCTCACGATAATTTTGAAACATAGATATTCTCCACTCCCACACCCATCATCTATTTTGTTTTGATTTTTTTAATGGATAAAAACAGGTCAGCGATATAAAGCAATCTGCTGAGGTCCCATAAACTGTAAGGGGCACACCTGGGACCAGAAGTGGGATGCGTCCAATTCTGAAGCTTGTTCTCTGTCCCACCCCACATTGCATGCATGAGCCACTGGCCCTCACTCAGCCCCAGGACTCCTGGGTGGCAGGTGGGAGACCGAGAGGGAGGCCCTATAAACTAGCTGAGGAAAGAGCCCAGAAGCCCAGCCCCAGTTCTGGCCCCTTCTCTGCCCTCACCGCTCATGCAGACGCAGAACTCCAGAGACGAAAGAAGTGGCAGCAGCTGAGCCAGAGCCCCGAGAGTGTGCACCCGTGCTTTCACTCCCGTGCTTTCACGCCCTTGCTTTCACACTCGTGCTTTCACACCCGTGCTTTCACACCCTTGCTTTCACGCCCGTGCTTTCACGCCCTTGCTTTCACGCCCGTGCTTTCACGCCCGTGCTTTCACACGCACACGCTTTCTCCCTGCCCCTCCCTCTCCCTCCCCCCCGAGCACCACCATCTGAAGCTTGGACTGAGCTCCCAGCCAGGCTCCTGTGTGGCTGAGAGGAAAGTTATTTACAGCAAGGTCTGGCCTCTCACGCCACCATGTAATTCAAGGCAATTGCACTTCCAAATAGATCTTTTTTGGAGAAAATCAACAGTGGCTTTGCTTTCAATCTGCTGGAAAATGAAGTCCTGGGAACATGTTACATAAGTCCCCAGCAGGCTGAGCGAGGAGGGCGGGGGCCCAGGGCCCTGCCAAGACAGAGCGGGGCTCTGGTGCCTCCACATGTGCCCTGCTGTGGGCTGTGGCTTTGGGGGGAGTGAACCGCGGCATCAGAGAGGAAGAAGGTATGAGCGCAGCCTGCCAAAACCATCAGCTGGGACTCTGGGGGAGAAATGGGAACCAGAGAGGCACAGAACACACACCTCTCCCTGACGGGGGAGATCAGAGTGGCTGCTTCACTCATCCTCAGCGGTATCTAATGCTAAGTGCTAATAGCCACACCCTGCTTCCCATACACACATACACACATACATGCAATACCTATGCCCAAATGGGTTTTTTTTCCTTTTTAATGTTTATTTTCCATTACAAAAGTAATAAAATCTCACTCAAGACAATGCGAAAATACAGAAACACAGAAAACTAAATTGTCCACAACTCCATCACCCAAGCGCAGACATCATTAACGTTCTGACAGATTTTCTTCCAGTCTTTGTTTTCATCCACTTTTAGCTTTAAAAAAAAAAAAAAAAGATTCCTGATGAGCTTTCCAAAATTCCTCAGGCATTCACCTCTGGGACCTCTGTCAAGATTCTGACTGATGCAAACTCAAGAGTTTTAAGAGGCTGGATGGTAAATTGATTGTGCTGGATAACTGTCCAGTGGTCTGTTAGGTCATGGAGAAAGACGACCTGGGATAAAAGGAGCACTAAGCTGTGAGTCGGGACATATTCATTCCAGCCCCATTTCCACCACTTTTGACTGTAGGACCAGGGGTATGTTCTGTGTTCCTTTTTGGCCTTATTTGCATCATCCATATTAAGAAACATAAGGAAGAATTCATTAGGAGACCTTGTATTTCTTACATTTTCTGAGAAATCCCTTCGTCTATCTATATATGAGTATTTTCATCTACACAATGGGACTATCAATAGCTGTGCTCCAAAACTTCTCATAGTTATTGAGAGGGTCAAATTAAATGGTGCATAAAAATGGCTTTGCTAACTGTGAAGAATGATAAAAAGGGAAAGCTATCGTTATGATTTTTAAAGAGAAAAATACCTGAGCTACATATCTTGTGAAAATACAAGGACAGTGAGATGAGGTGATCCAGGAAAGAAACAGAGAGAGAGGTGCTATCTCTGCAATTCAGACAAGAAATTTGGAAAAATAGAGGAGGAGCAGAGAGAGCAAGGAATGAAAGTGACTTTCTCCTTTTAGCCCACTTTGCCTGAAAAGGCACCAGCTGCTCACTCGCTAAGAATCCAGGGAGGAGATACAAATGTGGAGGGTGTTATCTGAGTTTGGTTCTGCACCCTAGCAGGAACTTAGAGGAAGTTGAAGGACCTCTATTTCATCTCAGTGGAAAGTTTCCCAAAGGTGAAAGTCCCAGAGGTGACATTCTCCAGCCTACAGAATGGAGTCTGCTTTATGCGTTTACATTACGAAGGGACAGAGGAGAGGATAAAGAGAGGGCAGCATTGAACCATACGAAACACAGATGAGAACTACCCATCAGAAGTGTGTGTATATTAGTTGCTCAGTTGTTATCAGATTCTCTGTGACCCCACAGACTGTAGCCCACCAGGCTCCTCTGTCCATGAAATTCTCCAGGCATGAACACTGGAGTGGGGAGCAAGTCCCATCTCCAGGACACATCAATTCGGGGGATCCCCAGGAGCAAAGCTGCCAGACCGTGGAATCAGTGACAGTGAGCCACCTTCTGGTGGGCTTAGGTATTGCACAATTTCCTGTGTCCATGAATTCTAACTTTAGTCCCTGTCTAGAGTTCATAAGGTATCTCACCTTGCTGGTTCCGTGGAATCTCCAAGACCCAAAGCAGGCCAGGAAAAACTACTACAATGATGAAACATGTCTTTGGCAGCTCCCACTTTCTTATTCAATCTGTTCTCTCCAGGTTTTCCCTTTACCCTCATTCGCCACCTGAGCCCACTGCTCTTAATTCATACATTTGTACTCAGGCCTACCAGGTCAGTTTCCCCACCAATATTTCTATTTGAAAGAAGACTTAAGGGAATGGGCATAACATCCACATTATCCATGCATTCAAATGGGTGTTGGGCCTATACTGTGTGCAAGATATGATCCCATTTCCAAAATCTCATCATCTCTTGAGGAAAGTAAAAAAATGTACTAAAATAACTACCCTACCATAGCTAAAGCAAACAATCAGATGAATAGTAAAGACAATAGTCTCTAGGCATTCTGGAAGGAAAAAAGTCACTTATGATTGGCGTAATTAAAGAACTGGAGTAATTAAAGAAGGTGGTATGTCTGCTGCGGAGGACAGGCACTAGGGTGTGTGAGCTTCAGTGACTGTAGCACGTGGGCTCAGCAGCTGTGGCTCCAGCGTGTGGGCTCAGTAGCCTGCGCTCTGCAGCAAGAAGCCACGACAATGAGAAGCCTGCACACCGCAAGGAAGAGCAGCCCCTGCTCACCACGAGCAGCGCGAGCCCACACGCAGCAGCGAAGACCCAGCAGGGCCAAGATAAACAAGCAGATAGGTATTTTAAAAGGAGGTGGTGTTTGACCTGATATTTGAGATTTTAACAGGAGAATGGAGAAGAAGGTATACCTGAAAGGGACATGGCACACAAAGTACAGAACAGGGAAAAGTTAAGACTCACTCCTGGGATACTTCGGAGAAGGCGATGGCACCCCACTCCAGTACTCTTGCTTGAAAAATCCCATGGACGGAGGAGCCTGGTGGGCTGCTGTCCATGGGGTCGCAAAGAGTCGGACATGACTGAGCGACTTCACTTTCATGTTTCACTTTCATGCATTGGGGAAGGAAATGGCAACCCGCTCCAGTGCTCTTGCCTGGAGAATCCCAGGGGCGGCGGAGCCTGGTGGGCTGCCGTCTATGGGGTCACACAGAGTCGGACACGACTGAAGCGACTCAGCAGCAGCAGCAGCAGCAGCATGGGATACTTTGACCACAGCATGTCAGAGAATAATGACAACTAATGTTCACATGACTTTAGGAAGCCTCTTTAAAGAAATTTTATCTTCTCAACCATCTCATAAGGCTGGTATTATTACAATTGAGCCCATTTTCCAGATTGAGAAACTGAGTTTAGAAGAAATTAAATTATTTGTTTTATGAAAATTCTATAGCTAGAGAGAGATAGACCCAGGGATTCAATATCCATCTCCCAGCCCATAGCAAATATGATTAACTAAAAAAGGGAGAATGAAACCATTCTGCAAAGGGCAAGAAATACCAAGCTAGAATATCAGGCTAATGGTGAGGTTTCAGGCCCTGTGGCAGTAGAATAGAGCTTCCCTGCAGGGCTAGTGGAGGTAACAAGATACGATCTTCTTTGTTTTACCTCTCCAGAAAGAGGCTGACTCCTCACTGGACATTTTCTTTCTTCTTCTTAGAGACACACCCTGAGCTATATGACTACACAGGAGCTGGCACACAAAAAAACAGAGAAAACTTATTTCTTTGTTTTGCCAGTGAATTTATCAGTTTGTTTGATTTCCTGTTCACTGCTTTGTATTTTATTAGGCCTTAGGGTGCCTCAGTAAATTAAGATGATATAGTCGAAATGTATGATTAAAAGACTGAGCAACAATAATAACAGCATAATCATACTGTGCATTCATAACCTCCTCAGCATCTGTTGTATCATTTACTCACACAGAATCAGCAGCAGTGCAGAACAGGAAAGACAGAATGGAGCAATCCAGATTTACCAGTGGGAAAGACGAAACAGAAAGGCTAGGTGGTTTGCCTAGGGCCACACAGCAAGTTATTAGAACTTTACTCAGATCCTTCAACTCCCAAGCCAGCCTGTTCTTCACAGTAGTTCAGTCTCCAAGCTCAGGCAGGCTATGGAGATGAGTGGTACCATGTGGTACCATCTGCTTCTGCCTCCCAGGAGCTCTGATTTCAGCACCATGGACAGGGGCTCCCACGCCAGAAGCTATTCTTTAACGGCATACAATGCTAGTTTCCAAAGTTCACAAACTGAATTCTGGAACATTGAACCATGTCATGCACCACAGGAATATTGCATGGCTGCCTAAAAGTGACGGCAATAATAACCACTTAGAAACAAGTCAGAGTCTGGGACAGAGATCTTTACAAGCCTTACCTAGGTTGAAACAAATGCAACCTTTAAACAGAGGAGCTACTCATTCCTCATAAATTCTGAAATTAATTAATAATCAGTAACATTTATCCTAAAGTCCGTCTAGTCAAGGCTATGGTTTTTCCTGTGGTCATATATGGATGTGAGAGTTGGACTGTGAAGATGGCTGAGCGCCAAAGAATTGATGCTTTTGAACTGTGGTGTTGGAGAAGACTCTTGAGAGTCCCTTGGACTGCAAGGAGATCCAGCCAGTCCATTCTCAAGGAGATCAGCCCTGGGATTTCTTTGGAAGGAATGGTGCTAAAGCTGAAACTCCAGTACTTTGGCTACCTCACGAGAAGAGTTGACTCATTGGAAAAGACTCTGATGCTGGGAGGGATTGGGGGCAGGAGGAAAAGGGACAACCGAGGATGAGATGGCTGGATGGCGTCACAGACTCGATGGACATGAGTCTGAGTGAACTCCGAGAGATGGTGATGGACAGGGAGGCCTGGTGTGCTGCGATTCATGGGGTCACAAAGAGTCAGACACGACTCAGCGACTGAACTGAACTAAACATTTATCCTAGTGTCCAAATACCAAACTGCCTCCAATTAAGTAACTTTGTTTTCCCTCTTCACAACTCCAACTATCAGATCTGAAAATAATAGCAATATCAATAATGCCTACAGAGTTATTGTTTTATGTCAGGGCATGGGCTAGGCACCTAAATACTATGTCACCATTTGATCCATTTAGTGGTATGTATGAAATATATCTAGGATATAGAGACTGTAAGGAAAGTATTTGGGAAAATAAAGATGCTAGATTGAAAGTCAGACCAAGTCTGAAGTCACACAATCCTGCTTCATGTCCCAGATCTGCCTCTCACTAGCTATGTGATCTTGGACACTTGTTTCACTGTCCTAAGTCTAAGCCTCTGCCTATGTAAAATTCCAGGATCACACTCTCTTCATAGGGTCTTTTATGTGCATAAATAATGTGCATAAAGCCCAGAGCTCTAAGCTGGGCACATAGTAACTATTCAACAGACACTATTGTATGAGTTCTCTTCCTCTTTCTATCTTGTATATGTACCTTTGGTTTATCTTTAGACTCCTCTTCCCGGGGATTACCTCCAACTCCTTGACTTTTGGGAAAGGGGAGAGAGTATGTTAAATGAAATTCAGCTCATAGATCTGAAGAGAGTAGGACTTGTATTGAGTTAAAAAATGATGCCTCTAATGGGAGTCTCCGGGGGTATAAGGAAGGGAAAGACAGTGGGTGCAATGTGTATGATGGTTATAAGTCAGTTATATATACACTGTCAAACCTATGGTGTCTGACCACAGACCAGCAATGGAAACAGAAATCATAACAAAGCTATAAGCCAGTGAACATCATTCCTGCCTTTGCCTCCCACTCATATCATTTTCAATATAACTTCACAACCTAAGCAGGGAAGGGGCTAAAAGTGAGGATTTTTTTTTTCTTTCTGCCAGAACCATAGGCACAACTTCCAATGTTCACCCATATCTGCAAACATCAACTCATCTTCACCTACCCTTCCTAATATAAGCTTTAGAATCTACCGTCCCATTGAGAAGAAGAGATTCCTCCAAACAAAACTGATGCAAGAAGGAAATGTCTCTGGAGAAACGGAATCTAAAAAAGCTTGGCTGTTGCGTCCATTCTTTCCACCACCACTCACTGATTATCACAAGAAATAGTTAAAAGTCTCCCCACACATCAAGAAATTTGCAACTAGTAAAGGATATGCCTCTAGAGCTTGGTGAATGCTTTAACAAAAATGTTCCCATGGCACTGCGGATGATGATGGGGAAGTCTAATGCCAACCAGCCCCATCCAGGAATATTTCTTGACCCATTGCATATACAGATAGCATAGCTATCTATATAGAATCACTGAAGTTCCTCTGCACCCTCCTGAAACTCTGCTTGTCCAGGGTGATCAGGATCTCTACCTCTTCTCACACCCNGTACACACACACACACACAAATGCATAAACACACACAGGTAAAATCCTCACTACCAGTGGAACTAAAAATCTAGAGAGGGTCACTTTTTCTTGATCAGCAATACAGCTGCTAGCGCAGGTCACTGTTGTGACATGGTGTCCTGGCTTCAAATACAGTTAGATGACGCAAGTTCCCATGCACCCAGTCTCTAGAACTGTCCCCTCTCATAAGCTCTCTGATAAGCATTCAGCTGTTCCTTAGCACTCCGGTTTTTGGAGTCCCACTCCCGGACAGAATCTACCACCCTCTTCATTGACATAGGGCTTTTGCCTTCGAAGAAGATGGAAATTCTCTTTGGTCTCATCCTCAGGAAGGAGATGAGAACTGACTGCTGAGAAAGAGATCTGGATTGAAGAAACAAGAACACTTTCTGAGCCAAAATAAAAAATAGAACTGGGGTCTCAGGAGATGCAGAGCCTGAGAATGAATCCAGATCCATTGTGTGCTAGCTGTGTGACCTCAGACATGGTACTGAATCTCTAAGTCTCAGTCATCCTATCTTTGAAATGAGGACAATAATAATAACCTGCCCCAAGGTTGTGGTAAGAGTAAATGAGGCTCTCCTTGTAAAGAGCCTGGCAAGGGTCTGGCACAGAGTTAGCCCCCAATAATCGTTAGCCACACCTGTTACTATTGTTGTTGTTATTACTTGGAAAGTAATATAGTGCCAAGGTTAGGATTATAGAGCTCTGTTAGACTACCTGGGTTCAAATCCCAGCTCCTCCATTTGTTAGCTATGCAACCTTGGGCAAATTTCTTTGTCTCTTGGTGCCTCATCCATAACATGGAAATTAAATTTATCTGCTCATAAAGTTGTGAGTTGAAATCAAGTAGGCCAAGTAAAATGTCTGGCGTGGTGCCTAACCTGTAGAAAACTTTCAATGCATATAAATCATTATCATTATTATTATATTAATAGTGGTATTATCATTACGACCAGAATGCCTTTCATAAGGGATGCACCTCGAATAAGAGATGGAGCAGAAGGTTTCTTTTTGAAGGCTTCTACTACCTGGTCCCTCCTACACTTGTCTTGTTTCCTTGCAAGGCACACTCTGACATCCGTCTCTAGGCCCACATGGGGTTCCTTGGCCCATCTGCATACAGATTTCCGTTCAAAAGGGGAGAGCCAGTTCCTAGGCTCAGTTTCTAGGCTCAGAGACCTTTCACTTCTCTCAAAAGAAGGAGCATATGCACTTGGGTTAGAAACTTGGGAATGCATTCTCCCTTCTCCTACCATCCCTGGAACTTACTGTCAGATTCCTCATTTCTAAGGGCAGGTTGAGGGAAAAAGAACTGAAGGCAAATGGTTTGGGATGTTTTATGCAATCTGACAGCCCAATCTACCAACATGAATAAAATGATCATCCAAAGGGCATGGGAACCCACTCCAGTACTCTTGCCTGGAGAATCCCATGGACAGAGGAGCCTGGCGAGCTACAGTTTATAGGGTCACAAAGGGTCAGACATAACAGAAGTGACTTAGCATACATATACACAACCTTCTTTCTAACACAGGATCATCTCCAGAAATAAAACTGAACTCAAATTCATCAGTGTGAGGACTTGCTTANTCCCATGGACAGAGGAGCCTGGCGAGCTACAGTTTATAGGGTCACAAAGGGTCAGACATAACAGAAGTGACTTAGCATACATATACACAACCTTCTTTCTAACACAGGATCATCTCCAGAAATAAAACTGAACTCAAATTCATCAGTGTGAGGACTTGCTTAATTTCTCACGTAACACTAAATGTACAAACAACTCCAAACTCGTCCAGACGAATCCATCTCTGTGCCCCTTGCCCAGGCCTTTGTCTCAGAGTCATAAAAATTTCACCTTTGCATATAAATACTCATACTGATTCCCATACAGATATGTAATATCAAAACAGGAAACCCCTTCACTAAAGGGAACTCAGATTCAGGGTAAAAATTCCAGGTCCCCACCACACATGCATTTCCATGACAACCCAAAGAGGTATCCTCACAAATCCATTAATTCCACAAACATCTTTTCAGCACCTCCTCTGTGCCAGTCAGTTCTGTGCTGGTCAGTTGGGTTATCAACAGGATTAAAATAAGTTCCTGGCTTCAAGGAGCTCACAGTCTGTCTAGTGGTAGAGTTAGAAGCATAAATAAGTCATGACAATGTGGTGTGACAAGTGAAACAGTGAGAATGAGACGCCCAAGACAACACAAGCATGTGCTTCCAGGAGGGATGTTTGCAGCACATCTTCCCCAGCTAGGGGAGTTGGTGGGGTAACTAGGGAGCACATTCCAGGAAAAGGGAAGGATGCAAACGGTGGTGCAGAGAAGCAGAGCACAGTGTGTGCAGGTGGGACAGAAAGTTCAAGATGTGGATCCGAACAAGTTGAGGCTAGACAGGTAGGCAGGAGTCAGACTAGGGAGAGCCTTGCCGGCTAGGGACCGGGGACAACATCCCACGGGCAATGGGGGCTATGATGGTTTCCAGCCAGGGGCTGGCATGGCTGTCTCTGAGTCCCAAGAAAATTGCTATGGGAGCTTAAGACAAGACAATTTTGAGGTGACTGGTGGGAAGACCACTTACAAGGTTCAAGCAGTTGTTCAGTCATTCAGTCGTGTCTGACTCTGCAACCCCATGGACTGCAGTATGCCAGGCTTCCCCGTCCTTCACCATTTCCTGGAGCTTACCCACACTCATGTCCACTGAGTCAGTGATACCATCCCACCATCAGAATCTGAGCTCAATTCCTCACCAGTTCTTATTTCTCCATTTAAATAAGATCCTTACCTTTAGTCATCAAGACACTCATCACTCATTTAATAAAATCACGAGGCCTACTGTAGGTCATATTGACCCAAACTGCACTGAGGAGAAGTTCCCCGCTTCGCAAGAACATAAGTATCTCTGGGCCAGCCAATATGCAAAGGCTGCAACAAAGGGACATTTTCCCTACCAGGCTTGGTTCTGGCCATGGACGAGCAGATAGAAGTGACAGCTCCCGTCTGGATCTATGTGCCACCAAGTGAGTGTAATTCAGCGCTGGAGCCAAAGTCGATGACATACATTAGTTATTACCGTAAGACGGCAATTCGGTGATAAAATACAATATTGTCACTTTCAATATGTACTAAAAGTGATTTACCAGAGCTCGTGGGGAACAACTTAGACGACGATCTGATTACAATACAAAGAATAAATCACCCTCATTTGAGGGCTAAATTATCCCATCTGACACTGTAGATCAGTTTGACAGTCAAAATCAGGGTCCCACTCTTCCCAACTTACAGTTTGTCCTGGTTCACGTGGGCAAAAAAATCAAAACAGCAGAAAGACCCTCTCCTTTTCCTCGCATAGCTATTTCCCATCCTTCATGCANATCTTGTGGGTGCTGTTGTCCCTGGAGAGCTGTCTCTTATACACATCTTCCCAACTTACAGTTTGTCCTGGTTCACGTGGGCAAAAAAATCAAAACAGCAGAAAGACCCTCTCCTTTTCCTCGCATAGCTATTTCCCATCCTTCATGCATGGTGCCCCTGGAGCTCTGAGAAGCCATCGCTAAAAATTTTAATGCACTCTACAGGGTATTCCCCTTCATGGTAAATATCTGTAGCCCAAAAGTAGCATGCTGTCAGACAGTCAGGTCTAGAATGAATGCCTCCGCAAGAGATAGTCTCCAAATATGGCCACTGAGACAGTTAACTTTATGTATCAACTGGGCTGAGCAATGCCAAGAGAGATAGTAAAGGTATTATTTCTGGGTGTGTCCATGAGAGTGTTTCCAGAAGAAATTAACATTTGATTCAGTAGACAGTAAAGAGAACCCAGTATGGGAGGACCTCATCCAATCCATTGAGGGCCTGAATACAACAAAAAGGAGGTGGAAGGGCAAATACATTCTCGATGCTTGGGCTGAGATCTCAATCTCCTCTTGCCCTTGGATGCTGGTTCTTGGGCTTTCAGACCCAGATCAGCACTTACACCATTAGCCCTACCCCCATGCCACCCCCAGTTCTCAGGGCTTCAGACTCAGACTGAATTTCACCAGCTCTCCTGATTCTCCCGCTTGCAGATGGCAGCTTGTAGGACTTCTATTTCTCTGGAGAACCCTAATACAGTTGCCACTGAATCCTCCTCTTCCAACACATCAATTCCACTCTGCCCAATGAGACGTGGAGTCCGATTCCCCTCCCTTTGAGTTCGGAGCATCCATGTAATTTGTTTCATCTATGGAAGTGACAAGGTGCTAACTCTGAGCCTAACATTTAAAAATGCAGGGTGCTTTGGTCTGGGGGCTCCTGGAGTCCAGCTGCCATATGAGAAGCTTGAGCCAGACTACTGATAAGAAGAAGCAGGTGAAGGAGGACCAAAGCCCTTCCCACACACCCCTTGTTAGAGCTCAGCTAAGCCCCCAGCTACATGCAACCACGTGAGAAGCCAGGCTGACAGGATGCGCAACCTACCTGGGTAGTTTACCCGGCCAACCCATAAAACCGTGCTAAATGATAAATCACTGTTGTTTCAAGCCACCAGTTTCTGAGCTTGTTTATTATTAATAGAAACCAAAACTGTCTTTTCTCCCCAGCTAGACTGAAAGCTTCTCATGGATGTAGTATAATGACTGGTAGAGAATAAGTGATTTTATATGACAGGTATTCTGTTATGTTATATCATTTAGCCCACATAGGAGTTATACATGCTCAGTACTCTTACCCCATTGGACACATGGGAAACTGAGGCTCAGAGAGGTTTCATACATAACTTGCCCCAAGTCATAAAGCCAATACTCAAGACTGTCTGCCTCCAAGGTCTGAGTGTTTAACAATTCTTCTATGGTGGAATTCATGGTTCAGAACTAAGGAGGCAGACATCTTAAAATCTTGTGTTATTCAAACAATACGGCAAGCTAAGACGTTGCCCCTTTAGAGTCAGAGAGTCAGACACCTCTGGAACCAAATCCTGTCTCCGACGTGTCAGCCTTGCCTAGGTCTCCTCCTCCACAGTCAGCATGGCAAGATTTTGATATTAATCCAAAAAGTGAGACTTCCCTCTTGGATTACATTTTCTGCTCTTTGATGAACATGTGGTTTTTCATCATTTTCTTAATTCTTAAATTAAGAATGAATCATTTTTCATCTAAATTCTTAATGAATTTCCTTAATCTTCCATTCTTTGATGCTGTGATTTGTTCTACTACATGCAAGCTGGTTTTCATTTGTTTGTTTTGGGGATTTGTTGTGGGGTGGCTTGTAGGATCTTAGTTTTCCCTGACCAGGGATTGGACCTCTGCCCCTCACAGAAGCGCAGAGCCCTAGTCACGGGACAGTCGGGGAATTCCTATTCGAACTGTTTTAACTGGGTTTCCTTAGAAAAATTGCTGACATTCCCTGATATTTATTGTTCTGGAGCATAAAATGGATCCTCTAACTTCTTATCTTACAGGGTCACAGAGGGTATTCGATAAAATAGTTATACAATTGAAGCCCCTGGCACATCAGTTCAGTTCAGTTCAGTCACTCAGTCATGTCCCACTCTTTGCGACCCCATGAATCGCAGCACTCCAGGGCTCCCTGTCCGTTACCAAATCCTGGAATTCATCCAAACTCATGTTCATCGAGTCGGTGATGCCANTGCTTCAGTCATGTCTGGCTCTTTGCTCCCCTGTGGACTGTGGCCCGCCAGGCTTCTCTGTCCATGGGATTCTCCAGGCAAGAATACTGGAGTGGGTTTCCCTTTCCTCCTCCAGGGGATCATCCCAAACCAGGGGTCGAAACTGTGTCTCTTATGTCCCCTGCATAGGCAGGCAGGTTCTTTACTACCAGCTCCACTTGGGAAGCCCATCTTATCTTTAAATGACCCTATTTAATAAAAAAGGCAATGAAAATCAGTATCTACTTGGAGGTTGAATTTAGACCTAATTTTCATCCCTGCTACTTATTTTAGATTTTATTTAGTTAACATAGTTCTTTAATGATTATTTGATTTCACGTGTGTTTATTTTATAATGAGAGGAAGAATATGTGTCCCTCTTTGATTAGCCAAAGTATTTTTGGGAGGCGGTCCTAAGATGGCAGAGGAATAGGACGGGGAGACCATTTTCTCCCTCACAAATTCATCAAAAGAACATTTCAACGCTGAGTAAACGTCACAAAACAACTTCTGAATGCTGGCAGAGGACATCAGGCACCCAGAAAAGCAGATCGTTGTCTTCAAAAACAGGTAGGAAAAAATATAAAAGATGANATGACCTCACACCTGCATCTTTCTTGGTGGACTGCCTTTAGCTAATGGGAACCACTTCACCGGGAGATGCCTGGGAGGTTATGTGCTAAGTTGCTTCCATCATGTCTAACTCTTTGTGACCCTATAGGCCAGGCTACTCTGTCCGTGGGATTCTCTAGGCAAGAATACTGGAATGGGTTGCCATGCCCTCCTCCAGGGGATTTTCCAGACCTAGGGATTGAACCCACATCTCTTACGTCTCCTGCATTGGCAGGCAGGTTCTTTACCCCTGGTGCCACCCGGGAAGCCCCTGGGAGGTTACATCCAAGGCCGATGACCAACTGTTTCAAGGGAATAAAATCTCTGTCTCTTTGACTTAATGCAGAACAAGCTCTANCACATCTCTTACGTCTCCTGCATTGGCAGGCAGGTTCTTTACCCCTGGTGCCACCCGGGAAGCCCCTGGGAGGTTACATCCAAGGCCGATGACCAACTGTTTCAAGGGAATAAAATCTCTGTCTCTGACTTAATGCAGAACAAGCTCTATAGTACAGTCATACACCATAGCTCCCCCATGGAGTCAGGCTGGGGCTAGGCTTCAGCTGTACCGCATCCCGGCTTAACTTCTTTTTTTTCTTGGGGTATAGAGTTTCGGGGATTCCCTGTTGGCTCAGTGGTGAAGAATCCACCTGCCATTCAGGAGCCACAGGAGATGCAAGTTCGATCCCTCGGTCAGGAAAATCCCCTGGAAGAGAGCATAGCAACCTACTACAGTATTCTTGCCTGGAGAATCCCATGGACAGAGGAGCCCAGTGGGCTACACTCCATAGGATCACAAAGAGTCAGACATGACTGAACCGACCTAGCACGCACACACACATACTCGCTTTAGAATGTTTTGCTAATTTCTGTGGTACAAGGATGTAATAAGCAATATGTATACATATATCCCCTCCTTCTGGGACCTCTCTCCCTGCCCTCGCCCACCCCCCGATCGCACCCATCTTCCTTCCTTGCCCTATCCCATCTCCCTCACTTCTTTACAGGTTTCTCCACCAAGCACTCCATGAAATGAATCACACAACAAGACCCCCCCATCTCAGGCTCAGTCTCTAGGAAGCGGACTCAAAATAATCACTGAGGCCTTTAAGCAAAGATGGAAAAAAAAAATGCCTTCCATTTTCTTAAGAAGCTTCTTGTCTCCATATCAAAGATTTTGGTTTCAATAAGAGATTAAAAGCGAAAGAGTGGTCAAAGCAAACGAGAGACGTCCTGTGACAACTTGAGAGCTAGATAACCACAATAGGCCACTCTGCCGGCTTCTCAGCCTCACCACCACGCTGAAGAGGAAAAGCCAACAGAGGAAATCATTTCCAAATGAAACTACGGGGGATGCAGTTCAAGAGAAAGGGAAGGCAGAATTAATATCGGCTGATCTTACCAGGAAACCACAGGCCTGGTCTATGGAGTCTGCAGAATAGTGATTAAGAGCGGAGGCTCTAAAGTTACACAATGTGGGTTTAAATCCTCAAGCTACCACTTACTAGCAGGGTGACTGGGCAACACTGTTGACCTTGGTTTCCCCACATAAATATGAAGATAATAATGACACATCTTTCTAGGGTATCATTGTAAAGTGTGCACCAACATGTGTCTGGCACTAAAGCAAGTGCCTATGACACTGTCTATCATCTTGGGCACTACAGGCCAGGTTACGTACTAGGAAAACATCTCCAAAATCTCAGTACACCAAAAGTTGTTCCTCCTCACACTACACTGGCCTAGGGTACGGAGTTCAGGCATACTAAATAGCCACCATCCCAAATGTTAAGATGAAGTTAAGGTAGCTGAGCTAAAAGTCACACACCAGCAACTAAATGCTCTGATTCGGAAGTTACAAGACCTCATTCTGACCCACAATTCATTGGCTGGACTTGATCACACGGCATCATCCTACAACAAGGGATCCAGGAAGTACCATTCTACTATGATCCACGCGAGAAGACAACTGGTCACCCTGAGCAGCACCGAGGTCCTACTAGCCTGTGCTCAGCAGCTGCCCACATTTTCCATTTAAGTCTCACAGCCATCCTAAAATGTCAGGATTAGCATAGCTTCATGCTAAAATTCACATGCTAGCAAGGCAATGTCCAAACTCCTTCAAGCTAGGCTTCAGCAGTACATGAACCAAGAAATTCCAGATGTACAAGCTGGATTTAGAAAAGACAGAGGATCCAGAGATCAAATTGCCAATGTCCACTGGATCATAGAGAAAACAAGGGAATTCCAGAAGAATATCTATTTCTGTTTCATTGACTATGCTTAAGCCTCTGACTGTGTGGATCACAACAAACTGTGTAAAATTCTTAAAGAGATGGCAACACCAGACCACCTAAACTGATTCTTGAGAAACCTATATGCAGGTTAAGAAGCAATAGTTAGAGCCAGGTAAGAAACAACGGACTGGTTCAAAATTGGGAAAGGATTACGACAAGGCTGTATATTGTCACCCTGCTTAGTTAACTTAAATGCAGAGTACATCATGTGAAATGCCTGCCTGGATGACTCACAAGCTGGAATCAAGATACCTGGGAGAAATATCAACAACCTGAGAGATTCAGATGATACCACTCTAATGGCAGAAATCAAAGAGAAACTAAAGAGCCTGTTGATGAGGTAAAAGAAGATTGAGAAAACTGGCTTAAAACTAACATTCACAAAACTAAGATCATGGCATCCGGTCCCATCACTTCATGGCAAATACAAGGAAAAGGTGGAAACAGTGACAAATTTTAATCTTCTTGGGCTCCAAAATCATTGCAGATGATGACTAAAGCCATACAATTAAAAGGTGTTTACTCCTTGGAAGAAAAGCTATGACCAATCTAGACAGTATATAAAAAAGCAGAGACATTACTTTGCAAACAAAGGTCTGTATAGTCAAAGCTATGGTTTTTCCAGTAGTCATGTATGGATGTGACAGTCAGACTGTAAAGAAGGCTGAGAACTGAAAAAGTAATTCTTTTGAACTGTGGTGCTAAAAGACTCTTGAGAGTCCCTTGGACTGCAAGGAGATCCAACCAGTCCATCCTAAAGGAGATCAGTCCTGAATATTCATTGGAAGGACTAATGCTGAAGCTGAAGTTCCAATACTTTGGTCACCTAATGTGAAGAGCTGACTCATTGGAAAAGATCCTGATGCTGGGAAAGATTGAAGGCGGGAGAAGAAAGTGGCAGAGGATGAGATGGTTAGATAGCATCACTGACTCAATAGATGTGAATCTGAGCAAACTCTGGGGGAAAATGAAGGACAGGGAAGCCTAGCATGCTGCAGTCAGTGGGGTTGTAAAGAGTCAAACATGACTTTGGGACTGAAGACCAACAACAAAATTAAGGAATTAGGGAATAGAGAAGTTAAGTAACTCACTTAAGGCCACCTCACTAGGAAGAGGGCATGGCATCATCTGAAGGGGGGCATGGCAACCCACTCCAGTACTCCTGCCTAGAGAATCCCATGGACAGAGGAGCCTGGCAGGCTGCAGTCCACAGGGTCGCACAGAATCGGACAAGACTGAAGTGGCTGAGCAGCAGCAGCTCTATAAACACACCACAGAAGTATGAAAGCAGGGTCATCTTCTAGCAAAAGCAACCTGGTGGCCACCCTGGCCCCAAGCTTGGGCAGGGCACCTTAGGAGCAGCTGCTCTGGGAGACTTGGATGTTACACACATGTACGTATGTATGGCCATTTTAGGGGGCTCCCCCAGCACCATATGGGATCCCCCACGGCTGTCTCCTTCGGGAGCTACCATGCAGTAACATTCTGAATTGTAAAATCCCACAGAATGGGCACTAATGACATACAGAATTCTAACAAGGCCAGACTTTTTCCATGAATTGCCGCAAATCTTAGCATTAACTTTGTGGGCAAGTATCATCCTCATTTTACTGAGCAGGATTCTGACATGAGACATTCAATTTACTTCCAAATATGATACAGCTAGTCAGGGGTGGAACAGGGATTCCAACCTAGGTGGCTCTGATCCAATGACCAAAGGAAGGGCAGGGCCCTCTGAACCAGAACACCTCCATTTTTCTGTGGTCTGGGGCAACTGTTCAAAACCAGACCTCATCCCCCAAAAATGGAAAGAAAGAAATACTAACAAGTTCATTTCAGTCACTCATTATCAACATGCTTAGTGTCATGAAATCACACTACGATTTGAGAGAGTAACTTCCAAGTAGTTGAGTATCTAGAGTTTACAGACAGGGAGGAAAAAGCTGATGCTGATATTAAATCTCCTACCATGGGCTAAGCTTGTTTTTACAATTTCTTATTAAAGTAGCTATTTCTATTATCCCCATTACAGATTAAGAAAGCTAGACTTGACAAGATTAAGTAAATTATCCAAGGTCACAAAGGGAAGAAGTGTCTACCGAGTTGCCTTTGCCATGGTCAAGGAGAAGGAATCAGTGATCTGCACTATTCGGGGCAGGAGGCCCTGACTCCTCATCTAGCAGCTCCTATTTCATACACCTCAACTCTGTGTCCAGTGGAGTTTTAACCATTCCTGGCCTCTTTTTCTTTATTCTTACAGACAGGCTGCCAGAAATTCACACCTTTCAGTTTAGGAGGCTTCTCTTCACCAACGGAAACCTCAAGACTTTTCTCTTGACTGGAATCCAATGTTCCAGCTCAGCCCTCCTGACATCAGCTGCTCCCACCCAAATATCTCCCCATATGCTGATATCCAACCAACACCATCTGTAGAACTAAAGATGTTCTGGGTCCCTCTGCTCTAAATAAGAACCCTGACTCAGGAGTGAAGCAACCGCAGGGCCAACTGAAAGAGCCAGTTTACGTGTTATAGTCTGTTTAGCCGTTCCTTCCTAGTCTTCATGCCACTCAGCCTACGGGACACATACTGATTGGTAAGGAGAGTTAGGGGGTGTGTATCTTGTGGGTGCTGTTGTCCCTGGNATCTTTGCATGAAATGTTCCCTTGGTATCTCAAATTTTCTTGAAGAGATCTCTAGTCTTTCCCATTCTACTGTTTTCCTCGACGGACTCCACTAATATTCCCTTCTGACTTAAAGTAGTTTGGGTTGGCCCAGACACTTACAATCAAAACAGTCTAATAGACTATCATAAATAAAAAAAGGTCTCTGGGTCACCATGTCTAAGTCAAAATAGGGGAGACTGAGGTTTACCTGGCCCACAATTAACATCTCCCTCCATCTGGGTGCCATTTTATTGCTTACTGTCCTGCAGCCTCATGAGCAGAACTGGCTTCGGGAAAATCAAGAAGCAAGCCCAGAGGACCCCCAATGCTCTGCTTCCTTAGGCTCTGCTCTTTCCCACCTCAGGTGCCAAATATTTGAATGCTAAATTCATATCATGATGTTAGAGACTTCGGTCCCTTCACAGGGGTTGCTAAATTTGGCAAGAGGGAGAAAACTATGCTTATTTCAAAGGAGGAGTAAAGGTCCATTTAGGGAGAGCTTGAGTCTACAGCCAGTAGAGATGTTTGGATACAAGCACCTCCCTGACCACACTCTCTCTGCTCTCACCATGTCTTGTACATATATTCTCTCTGTGAATCTGAAGCAAAGCACTAAATGACCTGCTGTTCGTTTTCTCACCTGTGAACAGGGATAAGAGTCTCAAAGAGGTGTCGTGACAATGTAATGACTCAATCACATGGAGCATATGGATGGTGCCTTGCATAGGGTAAGGACCATCTATGTCAGCTCCTGTTCTTGTTATTCTTAGGATGGACACTACCATCTAGATTGCATACTCCAGGCAGCAGATGATATGCAGATGATATGACTTAACTTTTCTATGCATTGTTATAATCAGCCCAGGGTCTAGCTCTAGAAGTGTTAACTGAGTGGCACTTGGCAGGGGTGCTGTCAAGAGATTCTTGTATGTACACTTCATCTCATGGTCTTATGAATGGATCTCTAATAATGGAATTCCAAGACCTAAAGTAGGGCATTGTGGAAGAGATTCTTGGGCAAGTCACCCATCCTCCCTGGGATATTTCCTATTAATGGTTGAGAAACAAACAAGTTGGCTGGAACAGCTGCACAGGAACAGCTCTGAGCCTGTGATGGAATCCCCATCCCACTCTAGAAACCTCCATCTTAACCTGGCTTATGACTATGGTTGAACGTGTTTCTTCATTTCTCCAGCATCCAGAAATCTTCCTGCCTTGAGAACTGTCACACTCAAGAGAATTTTCTGATGTTTGTCTTGCAGCATCCTAAAATCAGCTCCTCAGAGGCACCTACAAAACAGCCTTGCTCTTCAGTCCCTCGGCTGCCAGCAAACCAGTAGAGAGCTGTGAGCTGTCAGCTAGGGGGTTCTGTTTTTAGAAGAAAGGAACCTTGAGCAAAGATACTGTAAAAGAAAATCAGTCGCAAGTCTACTGTGGGGAGGGAAGAAGTTCTGATGGAGAAAAAGATTCCCCGCCAAAGAAAGCAAGCATTTTCAGGTGCTAAATTTCTCTTGTGTGTGGACTACTAGTCCTATACAGTGTTAAAAATCTCTTCTATCATCTTTTTGTTCTGAAATATGCTTGGAGAATCAGGAGTATGAACAGGTAATTCAATTGGGTAAGTAAATTGCCTCTCCTCCCTGCCAAGCTGTTAAGTGGGCACTTCTAGCATTTCATGGGCTTCCCTGGTGGCTCAGCTGGTAAAGAATCCACTTGCAATGCAGGAGGCCTGGGTTCAATTCCTGGGTTGGGAAGATCCCCCTGAGAAGGGAAAGGCCACCCACTCCAGTATTCTGGCCTGGAGAATTCCATAGACTGTATGGAAATTTGCGACCCATGGGGTCGCAAAGAGTCAGACACGACTGAGCCACTTTCACACTTCACTTCTAGCATTGCATAGGCTTAGATTAAATTTCCCAGAGGCCAGCTAAATGAGGATGGTGAAACGACAGCTCAGAAAAGTAGAGGAGGGTATCTCCCTCAAGACTTCGGAAGACTTGGCAATAGTCTTCCCTATAGAAATAAGCAACTCGGCTGGCACGTACTTGTTCAGTTCAGCTCAGTTCAGTTGCTCAGTTATGTCCAACTCTTTGCGACACCTTAGACTGCAGCACACCAGGCCTCCCTGTCCACCACCAACTCCTGGAGTCCACCCAAACTCATGTTCACTGAGTTGATGATGCCATTCAACCATCTCATCCTCTGTCATCCCCTTCTCCTCCCACCTTCAATCTTTCCCAGCATCAGGGTCTTTTTTCAAATGAGTCAGTTCTTCACATTCAGGTGGCCAAAGTACTGGAGTTTCAGCTTCAACATCAATCCTTCCAATGAACACCCAGGACTGATTTCCTTTAGGATAGACTGGTTGGTCCAGAAAAACATCTATTTCTGCTTTATTGACTATGCCAAAGCCTTTGACTGTGTGGATCACAACAAACTGTGGAAAATTTTGAAAGAGATCGGAATACCAGATCATCTGACCTGCCTCTTGAGAAATCTGTATGCAGGTCAGGAAGCAGCAGTTAGAACTGGAGATGGAACAACAGACTGGTTCCCAAAAGGAAAAGGAGTACGTCAAGGCTGTATATTGTCATCCTGCTTATTTAACTTATATGCAGAGTGCTTGTTAAGCATCTCTATAAAATGCGGTGGGGGTGGGGGAAGTGACTTCATGGTAGGTGGCAGGGAAGAGGACCTAATTCTTTCCTATAAATATTCCTAGAAATACCGACCCATGCCTACCTCACAAACAGAAGAAGTTTAGGAACTCAGGGCCTAAATGTTTTACTAAATTGTGTCTGTCTCATTATCTCATTCCTCACACGCAAAAACCACTGGTAGTGTACTCTTTATGCCATGCACAGCAAGGCAGCAATTATGAGAGGCCAGAGAGGGACGAGGCATCACTGGAACGGTGGCGGGGGGGCGGTGGGGCGGTGGTGATGAACAGGATGGTGTGGGCTTAAGAGGAATTTGGATATAAGATCAATTGGACTTTGTTGGTTGATGGGATATGTAAAGGCAGCGCAGAGGGCCTAAGCATCAGAGAAAAGAGAGCCAGAGACACGGGAGCCAGGACGATCCCCTGGTGTGACAGGGTGTGACTCCCTGCACAAAGGAGCTGAGCCCCGCTGGAAGAAGCTCAGAGGAGACTGCAGCCTGGAGCACAAAGAGTCAACACGCAAAACTCCTGATGGCCGTCTGATTCCTGGCTGTAATTCTATCAACCGCCAAGTCACTTCTGCAGCCCTTTGCACCTGCTAAATCTAATCCGACTCAAACTCGGGCAGGAATGGCCTTCCAAAGGCTAACCTGGGTTTCTCCACTAGAATAACAAAGCTGGAATGTCAAATAATTTTATCTGAGGAAGAAAGAGAAGAAAAACTTTGCTGGGGGCTTACTAGCAGTCAGACACGAGGTTGCCTGCTTTCTTGTTTGATCCTCACAAACGGGGAAGGAACTCTCACTCCCCACTTTACAGATAAGACTCAGAAATTAATTTGTTGGAAGAAGTCAAGTGAAGACCAGTAGATACAGAGACCAGACCAAAGTCATATCTCCTGATATTTGCTACGACAATATACTTTCTCATTACCCGTGGAGCTTTTCTGAAAAGAAAAAACACATGAGCTCTGTTTTAATGGCCCAGATACTGAACTTCCTACTCAAGACGTCAACATAAACCTCTAGATGCATAAGTCCCTTGAGAAAACCTAGGCCTTAGTTAACAGAGGGTCAGAGAAACAATAAATGTCGTAGCCTCCTAGGACACTCAGTTCAATTCAGTTCAGTTGCTCAGTCGTGTCCGACTCTTGGCACTCAACAGGTTCCCAATTCCTGAGACCTTCTCTCCCTCTCCTGACAGCTTGCGTTATCCCTGAGCAGATGGTGACCTATACAACCCATCTTATACTGGAGCTGGTGCTCAGGAACCAACATCAGTGGACCTTCAGGGTACAGAGTTTATGCAGCCCAGAGCAGAAAGGAGGAATCTTGGGAGTAACCAGGGGAAGGACCTCCACCCATTTCCACTGATATGACCCACCCTCCTGGGTATACTTAGGCTTCCCCAGTGGCTTAGATGGTAAAGAATCTGCCTGCAATGCAGGAGAACTGAGTTGGATCCCTGGGTTGAGAAGACATCTGGAGAAGTGAATGGCTCCCCACTCTAGTATTCTTGCCTGGAGAATTCCATGGACAGAGAAGCCTGATGGGCTACGGTCCATGGGGGTCCCAAAGAGTCGGACATGAATGAGCGACCAACACTTTCTCTAGGTATACTTACTCCTGCCTCATTATTCTAAGACCCCCATGGAGCCCGAGTGGGAACTATCAAGTTGCAACATGGTGGTGGGAGGGCAGTGGTAAGAGGTCCCAGCTGGCAGAGGCACAGCTTCAGGACTGGCATCCTGACCACTGACCCAGACCTCCCACCCCTAGTTGCCACCACTGCCCCCTTGCCTCTCTAGGGCCTCTGCTAGGGGGTGCTGGTGGGCGGCCAGGCATCCATCCTCCCGCCTCCCACCCTGACTTTCCTCTGGGGAATTTGCCTCTCTGATTGCTTCCCCAGCCGCCCTGGGGGAAGGTGCTGAATGGTCTGTTAAGTCTGTCTTTCCCTGACCACGGTTGGGTCCAATGAGAGAATATGAGCTCAGGAACAATGGCGGGGGGTGGGGGAGGGTAGTCTTGAAACTCATCCCTCAGCCAGGCGGGAAAGGGGCCTATGCTGCTGGCTGGAAGGTTCGGAGGCAATGGGCAGATCCTGAGGATAAAGGCAACACAGCAGGAGACAAGACCAGACTGAGAAAAATCCAGTCCTGGGTCACGTTATCTGATCTTCTCAATTACATGAGCCAATAAACCGCTTTTTGTTTAAAACTAGTTCGGACTGAGCTTCTTCGTCATCTGCTCAAGGCTCACCTTAATTTCTACTCCCTAAGTAAACCTTTCAACCCTTAACATGTCTTATAAAAGAATCTTTTCTGAAGGTGCCTTTCCTGACAAGATGTGTGCTGAAACATACCCGTACTTCAAAGTAAACAGAGTTTCAATTATGAATCACCTACTCACTAGCTATGTAATCTTAGGTAAGGTGAAAACATGTGTCTCAGTTCCCTTGTAGGTGAAATGGGATAAAACTCTTTTCTCTCCCAAGAGAAATAAGAGACCATGGAAAGCACCTGCTCTGTGGGGAGCAGAGTGAACTTCTTGGGGGAAGAGACCCCTGCAGCCGACTCCCAAGCACATAAGGACTCCATGCCCTACACACAGCAGATGTTAAGTCAATATTTCTGCACAGGCCTAGAGAATGACTGTATCCCTCCCCCAGCTCCAGGTCAGAACCTGGGAATATGAGCTGAGCCAAGTCAGCCCAGCATGGGGAGCATCTGTCCACAATCCGCTTGGCTTCCAGCCAAGCTCCCAGCTCTAGCAGTTGCAGGAATTCATCGGCTTACCTGGAATCCCCCTCCCCAACCGCAGCACTCAGACTAAAGGCAATTCCAGCTCCAGGCAGCTCTCCTCCCCGTTTCATGTAAACTGTGGCCAATGACAAACACACTGAGCAGAGGAGGAAGTGATCGGCCATAATAGAATACTTTAGTAGCCGAAGAAGAAATAATAGAATATTGTATTAAGTAGGGAGACCATGCTTTTCCTGTTTCCAATACAGGGAGAAAAAGTAAGCAAAGTACCATGTGGCTATAAAAGAGCAGCCCAGACTCAAGGATGAAGGACCACTCAGTCAGCTGCTTTTTCACTTCCCAAGGGCAAACTTCAACCAGCCCTCCATGGATGACTCAATCACCTGTGCCACTGTTACCTGCCTTTTGCTGAGAGGAGGGCTGAGCATCTGTCTACTTTCCAGCGTGTCTGCAGTATCAAGTATGAGGTTGGTGGAAGAAGAAGTCGAAATAAATGCTTAAATCAAGAATTATAGTTACTCTTAAATTNGCGGGGGGGCGGTGGGGCGGTGGTGATGAACAGGATGGTGTGGGCTTAAGAGGAATTTGGATATAAGATCAATTGGACTTTGTTGGTTGATGGGATATGTAAAGGCAGCGCAGAGGGCCTAAGCATCAGAGAAAAGAGAGCCAGAGACACGGGAGCCAGGACGATCCCCTGGTGTGACAGGGTGTGACTCCCTGCACAAAGGAGCTGAGCCCCGCTGGAAGAAGCTCAGAGGAGACTGCAGCCTGGAGCACAAAGAGTCAACACGCAA
This sequence comes from Neotragus pygmaeus, assembly GCA_006410875.1. Taxonomy (NCBI): domain Eukaryota; kingdom Metazoa; phylum Chordata; class Mammalia; order Artiodactyla; family Bovidae; genus Neotragus; species Neotragus pygmaeus. The sequence continues at coordinate 1,201,682 of SJYV01029391.1, forward strand.
AACTCCTGATGGCCGTCTGATTCCTGGCTGTAATTCTATCAACCGCCAAGTCACTTCTGCAGCCCTTTGCACCTGCTAAATCTAATCCGACTCAAACTCGGGCAGGAATGGCCTTCCAAAGGCTAACCTGGGTTTCTCCACTAGAATAACAAAGCTGGAATGTCAAATAATTTTATCTGAGGAAGAAAGAGAAGAAAAACTTTGCTGGGGGCTTACTAGCAGTCAGACACGGGGTTGCCTGCTTTCTTGTTTGATCCTCACAAACGGGGAAGGAACTCTCACTCCCCACTTTACAGATAAGACTCAGAAATTAATTTGTTGGAAGAAGTCAAGTGAAGACCAGTAGATACAGAGACCAGACCAAAGTCATATCTCCTGATATTTGCTACGACAATATACTTTCTCATTACCCGTGGAGCTTTTCTGAAAAGAAAAAACACATGAGCTCTGTTTTAATGGCCCAGATACTGAACTTCCTACTCAAGACGTCAACATAAACCTCTAGATGCATAAGTCCCTTGAGAAAACCTAGGCCTTAGTTAACAGAGGGTCAGAGAAACAATAAATGTCGTAGCCTCCTAGGACACTCAGTTCAATTCAGTTCAGTTGCTCAGTCGTGTCCGACTCTTGGCACTCAACAGGTTCCCAATTCCTGAGACCTTCTCTCCCTCTCCTGACAGCTTGCGTTATCCCTGAGCAGATGGTGACCTATACAACCCATCTTATACTGGAGCTGGTGCTCAGGAACCAACATCAGTGGACCTTCAGGGTACAGAGTTTATGCAGCCCAGAGCAGAAAGGAGGAATCTTGGGAGTAACCAGGGGAAGGACCTCCACCCATTTCCACTGATATGACCCACCCTCCTGGGTATACTTAGGCTTCCCCAGTGGCTTAGATGGTAAAGAATCTGCCTGCAATGCAGGAGAACTGAGTTGGATCCCTGGGTTGAGAAGACATCTGGAGAAGTGAATGGCTCCCCACTCTAGTATTCTTGCCTGGAGAATTCCATGGACAGAGAAGCCTGATGGGCTACGGTCCATGGGGGTCCCAAAGAGTCGGACATGAATGAGCGACCAACACTTTCTCTAGGTATACTTACTCCTGCCTCATTATTCTAAGACCCCCATGGAGCCCGAGTGGGAACTATCAAGTTGCAACATGGTGGTGGGAGGGCAGTGGTAAGAGGTCCCAGCTGGCAGAGGCACAGCTTCAGGACTGGCATCCTGACCACTGACCCAGACCTCCCACCCCTAGTTGCCACCACTGCCCCCTTGCCTCTCTAGGGCCTCTGCTAGGGGGTGCTGGTGGGCGGCCAGGCATCCATCCTCCCGCCTCCCACCCTGACTTTCCTCTGGGGAATTTGCCTCTCTGATTGCTTCCCCAGCCGCCCTGGGGGAAGGTGCTGAATGGTCTGTTAAGTCTGTCTTTCCCTGACCACGGTTGGGTCCAATGAGAGAATATGAGCTCAGGAACAATGGCGGGGGGTGGGGGAGGGTAGTCTTGAAACTCATCCCTCAGCCAGGCGGGAAAGGGGCCTATGCTGCTGGCTGGAAGGTTCGGAGGCAATGGGCAGATCCTGAGGATAAAGGCAACACAGCAGGAGACAAGACCAGACTGAGAAAAATCCAGTCCTGGGTCACGTTATCTGATCTTCTCAATTACATGAGCCAATAAACTGCTTTTTGTTTAAAACTAGTTCGGACTGAGCTTCTTTGTCATCTGCTCAAGGCTCACCTTAATTTCTACTCCCTAAGTAAACCTTTCAACCCTTAACATGTCTTATAAAAGAATCTTTTCTGAAGGTGCCTTTCCTGACAAGATGTGTGCTGAAACATACCCGTACTTCAAAGTAAACAGAGTTTCAATTATGAATCACCTACTCACTAGCTATGTAATCTTAGGTAAGGTGAAAACATGTGCCTCAGTTCCCTTGTAGGTGAAATGGGATAAAACTCTTTTCTCTCCCAAGAGAAATAAGAGACCATGGAAAGCACCTGCTCTGTGGGGAGCAGAGTGAACTTCTTGGGGGAAGAGACCCCTGCAGCCGACTCCCAAGCACATAAGGACTCCATGCCCTACACACAGCAGATGTTAAGTCAATATTTCTGCACAGGCCTAGAGAATGACTGTATTCCTCCCCCAGCTCCAGGTCAGAACCTGGGAATATGAGCTGAGCCAAGTCAGCCCAGCATGGGGAGCATCTGTCCACAATCCGCTTGGCTTCCAGCCAAGCTCCCAGCTCTAGCAGTTGCAGGAATTCATCGGCTTACCTGGAATCCCCCTCCCCAACCGCAGCACTCAGACTAAAGGCAATTCCAGCTCCNGCCAAGTCAGCCCAGCATGGGGAGCATCTGTCCACAATCCGCTTGGCTTCCAGCCAAGCTCCCAGCTCTAGCAGTTGCAGGAATTCATCGGCTTACCTGGAATCCCCCTCCCCAACCGCAGCACTCAGACTAAAGGCAATTCCAGCTCCAGGCAGCTCTCCTCCCCGTTTCATGTAAACTGTGGCCAATGACAAACACACTGAGCAGAGGAGGAAGTGATCGGCCATAATAGAATACTTTAGTAGCCGAAGAAGAAATAACAGAAAATTGTATTAAGTAGGGAGACCATGCTTTTCCTGTTTCCAATACAGGGAGAAAAAGTAAGCAAAGTACCATGTGGCTATAAAAGAGCAGCCCAGACTCAAGGATGAAGGACCACTCAGTCAGCTGCTTTTTCACTTCCCAAGGGCAAACTTCAACCAGCCCTCCATGGATGACTCAATCACCTGTGCCACTGTTACCTGCCTTTTGCTGAGAGGAGGGCTGAGCATCTGTCTACTTTCCAGCGTGTCTGCAGTATCAAGTATGAGGTTGGTGGAAGAAGTCGAAATAAATGCTTAAATCAAGAATTATAGTTACTCTTAAATTTCAGCCATCTGTAGGTGATGTCACCGCAGAATCACAGATCGACCTGTGGATGGAGGCTTATCTTTTGTCATTTTTGTCTCTAATGATGCTCTCTTACTTGAAGTCTGTCTGATAACCTGCCTTAAATTCTCCTGGAACTAGGTAGCTAATAAACAAGAGACAGACACAGAAGGATGGACAGATAGAGAGATATGCACACAGGCTCTGTGTGTTTATATCTCCCTGTCCCATGCTTCCACTTGAGAATATTATTCTACTATTCAGCAGAACTCATATCTTCATCACTTAGCAATTAGCATTATCCCATTACTCCATCTTGACATTCTAAGGATCACCTAGCATATGAATCTGAACTCACCCCCAAAATAACACATTTTGGCACTAATATTCCATCAACATGTATGCATGGAGCATTCACTCTGATCCACACACTGAATGAGGCACTGTTCATCATTCCCTCAAGCCAGTCACTGACATCCTAATAATTATCTCCAGAGTCATATTACGATTTCTGTGCAGCTCCGGAACAGTAAAACATTTACTTTCTCCCTTGTAATTTCCTATTCCCTCACTCCTATCCCTTGCCTGGACATTCCGTTGCTCCCAAGAAAGTCAACCCAGGTGTCTCTGGAAATTGGGAGGCTGTAGTCAACATCTGGTGCACCAGGGGAATGTGTTTGTCTCAGCCCAGCTCAAAATAGTATCTGACAAGCCTGAATCACACAAGTTCTGAAAAATTCACAAGAAATCACCTAAGAAATCTATAGCTGCCTCCTCCAATTTCACTCCCTGTCTGGCTGCTTATTGACTCCTACAGCCTGTATTGACAGCGTGCAGCCCTGCTTCTGCCTGCCTGCTCCCATGCAGTGGTAACTAAACAAGCAGGGAAAAAAAACAACAACAACAAGAAAGAAAAGAAAAACAAGGAAGATCACAGCTCTCACTCAGAGACCCTGTCCTGGAGCTGGGCACCAGCCTGGAGGCAAAATTTCCAAGCAAAATGGGAGATCTGTTAGAGAGAAAATGCCCGAGTCCCCTTCCCTTTCCTTCATTCATCCCCCTACCCCTTCCTTCCCCCAGGGCCACGTAGTTCGTTTGGCTGCTGCAAACCTCTGCTCCACATTTAAGCTTCCAGATACCACTTTTGCAACAATAAAACATGTCTGATGTAAAGCGAAGGGGTTACAGCCCACCCCCACTGCAGCTCTCAAATCTTTATTTTTAAAGGTGACCTGAAAGACTTACCTGCGAAGCCTGAGTTAATTTCACTGCAGAAACGGAAGTGCAGGGTACATTTCTCTAGGAACGCACCACCTCAGGGAGCCGAAACCGCGAAGAGAGGGACCACCACATTGCCTAAGCCCTCTAGTCCTGTGTCTCTCCCGGAGCAATTGATAATCTCACTAACACCTACAACAGTGTGCAGGAAGCTGCCTTCTAACACCGCCCTCGGTGTTCGTGATTTTGCAACTCTCTCACCCTTCAAATCTTAGTGCAGTGCTGGCAATTAGAAACCTGCACACATCTGGGGCCTGGGATGGGGTGCTTTGTGCATACACTGGAAGCTGCAGCCAGCAAGGGGGGACTCTGGGCAGCTTCGTTCTCTCTCCGGGGATTTACTTGAATCTGCAGATTGTGTCATGCCAAACCTCTCCTTGCTCAGTGTGAATCACCTACTCGGGAAGTCACATGGACTCAAGATTCCCAGAATGAGAGCTCTGTTCTGGGAAATACTGGGGGTATCTACTCTCCTATTAGCCACGGTCTTTAAATAACTATTTTGATCAGAATGCATGACTAGAGAGGATACTGTGAAGTGAAGCTGCTATTGCAGTGAGCAGAAAAGAAGTCAGGGGAAAAGCCAGCATGCTTCCTATGGCAAACTTTCCTGGGGCCCCTACCTCCTATTGGCTGGTTCAGAGTTTCANCTGCGATTCATGGGGTCACAAAGAGTCAGACACGACTGAGTGACTGAACTGACCATCTTGTGGAATCTCAGTTCCTGGACTAGGGATTTAACCCAGGCCCTTGGTAGTGAAAGTGCCACGTTCTAATGACTGACCACCAGAAAATTCCTCGGGGCTTTGTAGTCTTACTTTAAGGCAGGTGAATTTCTAAGTGCAAGTAGACTGCTTTTGAGGGCTTTTGGGTAGGGGCAGATTTGTGTTTTAAGAAGATCGTTAAAATACTTTGCTTGAGATAAGTGCCAGGGTCATTTAGCAGACCTAACCCACTTCTCTGTGCTCTCTTCTCCTTCCATGCAACAAAGCCAAGGACCCAGCCAGCTGTATTTGCTTACTATCTCTACCCACTTGCCCCATTGGATTCTGTTCACTTCAAGTTTGGTTACTAAAAGGGAAATCAGCTCTTCAGGTCCATTCATTACCTTGCTACTATATATAAACATCGGAGAAGGCAATGGCACCCCACTCCAGTACTCTTGCCTGGAAAATCCCATGGATGGAGGAGCCTGGTAGGCTGCAGTCCATGGGGTCGCTAAGAGTTGGANATATTTGGTGAACAATTAGGTGCTTCTAATGGTACATTGGAGAAGGCAATGGCAACCCACTCCAGTACTCTTGCCTGGAAAATCCCATGGATGGAGGAGCCTGGTAGGCTGCAGTCCATGGGGTCGCTAAGAGTTGGACACGACTGAGCGACTTCACTTTCACTTTTCACTTTCATGCATTGGAGAAGGAAATGGCAACCCACTCCAGTGTTCTTGCCTGGAGAATCCCAGGGATGGGGGAGCCTGGTGGGCTGCCATCTATGGGGTTGCACAGAGTCAGACATGACTGAAGTGACTTAGCAGCAGCAGCAGCAGTATAGAGTAGTTAGAGGCTGGTACCAAAATAAGTGAAAACAGGAGAGAGGTTTAAGGCCATTAGGAGAAGTAAAATACAGAGATGGAAAATTCACATCCACTGAGCCAGAGACTTTAAGGAGAGTCCAGTATCTCAGGTAAAGCTTCCTGGGAGATTTACCCTGAGTTCCTAGAGAGTCAGTTTATAGCTGGCCATCAGATGGTCCTTCACTTATTAGACATTATCAAGTGCTTTGGTGTTTTCAAAACAAATGCACAGACTTCCAGACTTACACTTCAGAGAAGATGGAGTAGACACCCCTGTTCCTATTCCTTCTTTGGTGGTGGTGACTCAGTCATTATGCCGAGTCCAACTCTTGAGACCCCGTGGGCTGTAGTCCACCAGTCTCCTCTGTCTATGGGAATCTCCAGGCAAGAATACTGGAGTGTGTTGCCATTTCTTTCTCCATTCCTTCTATTAAGTACAATTAAAACCCAATACATGATATATAAAATCATCATAGACTGTGAATGGTAGAGAGAAGGTAGAATGAGTAGGGAGCGGAAGACCTAAAAAATGGCCTGTCTTTGAGTCCTTTCAGTTTTCCTTCTGTCTCATATGTTACAGACTAGATGCTGGGGAAACTGGGCATAGAAACAACATAGGGTGCAAGTTAAAAAAAAAAAAATCAAGCCAAAGAACCAAAAAGGGTCTGGCAAGGCAGAAAACCTTGACAAAGTAACTGCTATACTCTAGCCAAACACTATAAGAAAGAAGAGTGGTTTCACCCCTGCCCAGATCAGCAAAGAGCAAGTGAAGAATCTAACACTCCACCCTTGCCAGGCAGCAATGAGGCATCTCAACTTGCCCATCCGAGCGGTATCAGAGAAGGCCAGTGAGAGACAGAACTTTCACTTCTCCCATGCAATAACAAAATCCCCCATCGTCATGGTGGCAAATGAGAGCTGCGTGTGGAGCCTGAATTTTTTACAGTAACAAGCTATCACTCTCTATCCCCTCTGGCTTTGTGTAAGAGGAGACCTTTTACCACATCTTGCAATAAGAAAGCAACTCCTTCACTATCATCTCAGTATTAGTGGAGGCCAGTGGGGAGTCAGGGCTCCAAACCCTTCCCAAGAGTAAGGAGCCCCACCCTCAAGTATCAAGGGTGAGAAGAGAATCTAGATTTGCACCTGGACGGGGCGGTAAGGAGGTGGCTTCCTGCACCATTCCCTAACACGGCAATGTCAGACACAACCAGGTAAACCATAAAGTTTAAATAAAATCCAAAGTCTCAAAACATACAAACAAAATGCTCAGATTGCAACTGAAGATTAGGAGTAACAGCAAGAACCAAGACAATCTCAAACGGAATGAAAGGAGAAATCAGTAGATGTCAACAGTGAGAGATGATAGAAACGTTAGAATTATCTGATGAAGATTTTAAAGTGGCTGTCATGAAAGTGCTTCAGTGAGCACTTATAAACACATTTGAAGCAAATGAAAAATTAAAGAGTCTCAACAGAGAAATTAAAATATCAGCAAATAAAAAGGCAGTATAAATAAGAACAAAATGGACATTTTAGAACTGAGAAACACAGTAATTAAACCCAATGCAAAGCTCAGCGGATGGCACAACAGCAGAATGGAGGACACAAAGAGGGGGAAAAAAATCAGTGAAGTGGATGACAAAACAATATAAGTTACCTAATCCGAGCAAGAGAGAGAAAAGAGACAGGAAAGATGAGCAGAGTCACAGGGACCTGTGCACTAAAACAAAAGACGTAACATTCATTATGCTATTAAAGTCCCAGTAACATTTATTATGCTATTAAAGTCCCAGGAGAAGAGGGGAAGGGAAGCATGGCTGAAAAAGAAGTCAAAAGAGTAATGACTTAAACCTTCCCAAATATGGTCAAAGATATTAACCGATAGATTCAAGAAGATGAATGAACTGCAAGAAGACTGAATTTTAAAAATCCACACCATGACACATATGATAGCCTAAATGGATCCTTGGATTCCTGCGTGGAAGCTCTAACCCTAATTGCGACTATATTTGGAAATAAGGCTCTCAGGAGGTAATTAAGCCAACTCATTGGAAAAGAGACCCTGCTGCTAGGAAAGACTGAGAGCATGAGGAGAAAGGGGCAACAGAGGATGAGATGATTGGATGGCAGCATCGACTAAATGGACACGAGTTTGAGCAAACTCCACGAGAGACTTAAGGACAACGAAAGCTGGCATGCTGAAGTCCATGGGGTCACAAAGAGTTGGACATGGCTGAGCAACTCATTAAGTGCTGTTTAAGAGCAACTCATGTATGGATGTGAGAGTTGGACTGTGAAGAAGGCTGAGCGCCGGAGAATTGATGCTTTTGAACTGTGGTGTTGGAGAAGACTCTTGAGAGTCCCTTGGATGCAAGGAGATCCAATCAGTCCATTCTCAAGGAGATCAGCTGTGGGATTTCTTTGGAAGGAATGATGCTAAAGCTGAAACTCCAGTACTTTGGCCACCTCATGTGAAGAGTTGACTCATTGGAAAAGACTCTGATACTGGGAGGGACTGGGGGCAGGAGGAGAAGGGGATGACAAAGGATGAGATGGCTGGATGGCATCACTGACTCAATGGACATGAGACTGAGTGAACTCCGGGAGTTCGTGATAAACAGGGAGGCCTGGTGTGCTGCAATTCATGGGGTCGCAAAGAGTCGGACACGACTAGGCGACTGAACTGAACTGAACTAAAGAGCAACTCACTTAACAACAAAGGTTGCTGCTAAGTCGTGTCCAACTCTGTGAGACTCCATAGACGGCAGCCCACCAGGATCCCCCATCCCTGGGACTCTCCAGGCAAGAACACTGGAGTGGGCTGCCATTTCCTTCTCCAATGCATGAAAGTGAAAAGTGAAAGTGAAGTCACTCAGTAGTGTCCGACTCCTAGCGACCCAATGGACTGCAGCCCACTAGGCTCCTCCATCCACGGGATTTTCCAGGCAAGAGTACTGGAGTGGGGTGCCATTGGCTTCTCCCAACAACAAAGGATAAGTGAGTTCATATGGGTGGGGTACTAATCCTATAGGATTAGTGTCCTATATGAAGAGAAAGAAAGAGATCTCTGTCTCTGCCCTACATGGACATGGCCAGAAGGCAGTAGCCATCTGAAAGTCAGGAAGAGAGCTCTGACTGGAACCCAAATACGCTTCCACCCTCATCTCTGACTCCAGAACTTTGAGAAAATTAATCTCTATTGTTTAAGCCATCTAGTCTGTGGTATTTTCTCATGGCAGTCCAAGCTGATTAAGACAACATATCACAGTCAGACTTTGAAAATGAAAGACAAAGAAAGAATCTTGAAAACAGCCAGAAAAAAATGACATCTTACCAATAATGGAAAAGTAATTTAAATGACAGTGGATTTCTCATCAGAAACCACGGAAGACAGAAGGAAGTAACCCAACAGTTTTCAAATACTGAAAGAGAACAACTGTATACCGAGAATCTTCTAGTGTAAATATCCTTCAGGAATTAGAGGAAATCAGAATGTTTTCAAATAAAAGAAACTTCAAAGAATTTGTTGCTAGCTCACCTACCTTAAAATAACAGCTAATGGATGTTTTGTAAATGAAGGAGATAATAAAAGAAAGACTCTTAAAGCATCAGGCAGGAAGGAACAACACAGTAGGCAAAAAAATACAGGTAATAAGGTAGGTTTTTCATCTCCTCTTGATTCTTCTAAACTATGTCTGACAGTTGAAGTAAAAACTACTACACTGTCTGACTTGGTTCTAAACACATGTCGAGAAAATATTTACTATTATATTATGAAAGGATAAAAAGACACTAAAGGAAGTTTATTTGAGGTTTCTACATTTCACAAGAACTTTTAGAATGATGATACCAGTAAACTGTGATTTCATATACGTGTATGTGAAATATGTAGAGCAAGCACTAAAGGAAGCTATACAAAGAAATACACTCCAAACACTACAGATAAATCGATATACTAAATCTAAAAAAAAAGAAAAAATTCATGGAAGCAACAGGAATAAAGCAAAAAGGAAAGACGAACAAAGAAATAGAGAAAACAAAACAAAAAAGGGTAAACTTATGCCCCAACAGATAAAAAATGACATTAAATATAAAAGGCATATAAATATATGACCTAAAAGACAGAGAATGCAGGATGGATTGAACACATGACCCAACTAAATGCTGTCTACAAGAAATTCACTTCCAGTACAACTATACAGATAGGGTGAAAGTGAAATGACGGAAAACATATGCCATGTCAACATCAATAAAAAGTAGGAGTGGCTTTATTAATACTAAGTAAATTAGACTCCAAGGCAAAAATATAATATACAGAAAAATTATTATATAATGAAAACAGGATTGATCCACCAAGAACAGATGAGCTTATGTGTGACTGTACCAAACAGCAGAGCTGCAAACTATGTGAAGCAAAACTGTTAAAACTGAAAGAAAAGTAAACCAATCCAACTATATTTGGAAAATACATAAGCCCTCCCTTCAATTGGCAAAACAAGCAAAATAGAAAATCACACAACAACAACACCATCAACTAACAGTGTCTAACTGACATTTATAGAACACTCCACACCACAGCAGAATATACAACATTTTCAAGTATCCATGGAAAGCCCACATCCAAAACAGCCCACATCCTGGGCCGTAAAACAAACCTTGACAAACTTGAAAGACTTGAAGTCATATAGAATGCATGTGCCAACCAAAATGGGAATAAACTCGAGATTAGCAAAAAGGTAACAGGAAAGTCTCAAAAAAAACCTGTAAACTATAATAGGACACTTCTAAATAATACACAACTAATAAAAAGAATCTGAGGAAAATCAAATAACATGTTAAACTGAAGGAAAATAAAACTGCAACATATCAAAATTTGTGGGACAGGGTCAAAACAGTACTGAGAAAGAAATTCATGGCACTAACTGGATATAGAGAAAAGAGGAAAAGTCTCAGATCAGTCACCTAAGCTCACATCTCAAGAATCTAGCAAAAGAGAAAAATAAATCCAAAGCAAGGAGAAGAAAGAGTAACAACTAAAAAAAAAAAAAAAAAAA
>SJYV01029391.1:1212520-1227939 GCA_006410875.1 Neotragus pygmaeus
CAAGAAAAACATCAAATAGACAGCCTAACATTACGCCTAAAACATTGAAAAAAGAACAACCCCCACCCCAAAATCAAAAAAATAAACAAAAAAAAAAAAAAAAAAAAAACCTATAGAAATCAGTGAAATAGAGTTGGTGCCATGAACTCATCAATAAAATTGGAATAGCTTCCTGCCAAGGAAGAAAAGGGAGAAGACACAAACTACCAATATTATAAGTAAATATGAGATTTCACCATAAACTCTCAGACACCAACAGAATAATAAAGGAATACTGCAAACAATTCTACATACAGAAAGCTGACAATTTAAATGAAAAGGACCGGTTCCTTGAAAAACACTATCTACCACAAAGCATTCCACATGAAATAAATCATTTGAATAGTCACTTAACCATCAATGAATATCATACTCCCCCAAATGAAACCTCCAGACCCAGGTGTCTGTGTCTGCACTAGAAAATCCTACCAAACATTTCAATAATTAACCCTAATTCTCTATAATACCTTCCTGAAACAGAGAAGAAAATTTTCCAGTTCATCTTATGAAGCTAACGTTACTCTGACACCAAAATGAGACAAGGACAGTACAAAAAAGAAAACTGCAGATCAATATCCTCCATGAAGAGACACAAAAAATCCTTAACAAAATACTAGAAAATAGAATTTAGCAACACATACAAATAAATATAAACCATGACTAGCTGGGGTTTAGTCCAAGAATACAAGGTTGGTTCAATATTCAAAAAACGTGTCAGTGCATCCATGTCCCCAGGCTAACAAAGAGAAATCATATTATCATATCAATTGATGCAGAAAAAGCATCTGAAAAAAACAATACCTATTCAAAAAATTTTTAAGAACTCAGAAAAATTTGAATAGACGTCAACTTTCTTATCATGATAGAGAACATCTATTAAAAAAACAAAAACAACCTACAGCTTGATTAAAAAAAAAAATCCTACAGCTAACAACAGTGAATGTGTCATCATTCTCAAGATGATATTGAAAACTCTCACCAATGAAATAAGGCAAGAAAAGGAAAGAAAATACAGAAGTAAAGGAAGAAATGAAAACGTCCCTATTTGCAGATGAAATGGTTTTCCATGTAGAAAATCCCAAGGAATCCACACACATACATACGTATACCTAGAACTAATATGTGAGTTCGGTAAGGTCACAGGACACAAGGTAAACATTTACAAAAAATCTATTGTATTTCTGTATACTCACAATGAACAGATGGACCTGAAACTCTCAAGGATAATACCACTTAAAATTACTCAGAAAAATTCAGTGCTTGATATAAATCTAACAGAACTTGTACACTGAAAACTACACAATGCTAACAAATAAATAAAGAAATAAATTGAGATATACTATGTTCAGGGATTAGAAATCCTGATAGAGTAAAGATTTCAATTTTCCCAAGTTGATACACAGGTTTTTGACATGGCTTCTTTCAAAATTTCAGCAAGATATAATGAAGATTAATTTAATCTATATGAAATGGAAAAGCAACTAGAAAAGCTAAAAGAATATTAAAAAAGAATGAAGTAGGAGGAATCAGTCTGTCCAGTGTCAAAACTTACACAGCCATAGTAATCGACACTGTATGGTCTTAGTGGAAGGACAGACATACAGACCAATGGACCAGAATAGAGAACCCATAAATAGGCCTACACAAATATGCTCAACCAATTTATGACAAAAGTACAAAAGCAGTTCAATGGAGGAAAAATAGCCTTTTCAAAAAATGGTCCTGGAAAATTGCACATCCATATGTTCAAGCAAAAACTGAACCTCAACTTGTCTCATTCTTTACCCCAAAATTATCTCAAAATACATCATGGGCTTAAAAGCAAAATGTGAAAATATAAAAATTTTTGGAAAAAATGTAAGAGAAAGTCTTCAGGATACAGGGTTCTGCAGAGTTCTTGGGTTTGACATCAAAAGCACAATTCATAAAAGAAAAACTTGATAAATTGGTTCTCATCAGAATTATTAACTCTTGCTTTGTGAAAGACCAAGAAGACAAAAAGAAAGCTACAGAGTAGGAGAAAATATTTGCAAACCATGTCTCTGACATAGGACTAGTATCTAGAATATGGAAACAAAAATTCTGAATTCAATAGTTAAAAAATCCATTTAGAAAATGGGCAAAAGAGCTGAAGAGATATTTTATCAAAGAGAATATGCATATAGAAAATAAGAATATGAAAAAATGGTTAACACATCGGTAATTATGTAAATGCAAATTAAACCACAATGAGATAGCACTACACACCTGTCTGAATGACTGAAATAAAAAACAAAGACAACACAGCAAAGACGGGGAGAAAGCGAAATATACATATCATGCTAGTGGTACTATAAAATCATACAGGCACTCTGGAAAATACTTGGCTGTTTCATAAAAATCTAAACATAAGACTGCCTAGCAATTGCACTACTGAATATTATTTCAACAAAATAAAAATACATGTTCACATAAAAAATTTTGTACATAAATATTTACAGCAGCTTTTTTCGTAATAACCAGATGGGAAATGACCCAGATATCCTTCAGTTGGTAAGAGGCTAAACAAACTGTGGCATACATTTTGCTAAATAAATCAAGTTAATCCCAAAGGTGGCATAATATGTAACTCCATTCACATAATAGTCTTAAAATGGAAAAATTACACAAATGAATGGATTTGTTTTCCACTGGAGATTAGTTGCTGGGGTTTAAGAAGGAGGTGAGGTGTGAAGCAAGTGGGTTTGGCTATAAAAGGGTAACCTGAAGGATCTTTGTGTGGTGATGGAAATATTTTGTATCTTGGCTATATCAAAGTCAACATCCTTTGTGATGTTGTGACAGCAAACAATAAATTTGCAAGATGTTACTAGAGAGGGGTAAAAAGCCTCGATGAAAGTGAAAGAGGAGAGTGAAAAAGTTGGCTTAAACCTCCACATTCAGAAAACGAAGATGGGAATGATGCTGAAGCTGAAACTCCAGTACTTTGGCCACCTCATGAGAAGAGTTGACTCATTGGAAAAGACTCTGATTCTGGGAGGGATTTGGGGCAGGAGGAGAAGGGGACGACAGAGAATGAGATGGCTGGATAGCATCACCAACTCGATGGACATGAGTCTGAATGAACTCTGGGAGTTGGTGATGGACAGGGAGCAATGAAGGGAGTGAGTCCAGCCCGACAGTATCCCCTCAGGCCTCTCCCCTCCATCCAGGGTTTGGGTCCAGCACAGGTCCCTCAAGGTGTGGACCCAGTGGCTGCCTGGGATGGGGGTGGCGGGGCCCCCAGTCCCCGCAAACTTGTAAAGCCCTGGCCCTGCTGCCGGCCCGCAGGCCCGAGACCAGAAGGTGGCTGGCGACCTGGAGGCAGCCCGGCGTCTCGGCTCCAAGGCCAAGTGCTACAACATCCTGGCCACGATGTGGGCGCTGGTGCCGCCGCTCCTGCTCCTGGTGCTGGTGGTGACCGGCGCCCTGCACCTGTCTCGGCTGGCCAAGGGCTCCGCCGCCTTCTTCAGCACCAAGTTCGACGACACCGACTATGACTGACAGGCCAGGCCCTGCCCCTGTCCCGACCCGGGACCCCAGCCCCCGGGCGCCACCCCCGCCCCCTGGAGCCCTGGNACTTTCATCAAGAGGCTTTTTAGCGCCTCTTCACTTTCTACCATAAGGGTGGTGTCATCTGCATATCTGAGCTTATTGATATTTCTCCCAGCAATCTTGATTCCAGCTTGTGTTTCTTCCAGTCCAGCGTTTCTCATGATGTACTCTGCATATACGTTAAACAAGCAGAGTGACAATATACAGCCTTGACGTACTCCTTTTCCTATTTGGAACCAGTCTGTTGTTCCATGTCCAGTTCTAACTCTTGCTTCCTGACTCATTACCAGGCCTCAGATTCTCAAAGATAAAACAAAACGAATCCCCTCTCCTTTTACCCACTTTATGGTACTCTAGGAATTACAATTATTCTTTCAATAAATAAAATTGCTTTACTATTCAGCCTCACTCTTCCCAAGAGTAAATAGTTCCTTTTTTATTAGTTCAAATCCTAATGGGGTACCACATTTATCAAAATATTATTCTTTTATACTATGTGATACACTTTTGGTCTGAAGAAGGAGATCATATCTAAAATATACCAAACCAGGGACTTCCCTGCCATCCAGTGGTTAAGACTCCATGTTTGCATTGTAGGAGCCACAGGTTTAATCTCCAGTCAGGGAACTAAGATCCTACATGTCTCAAAGCACAGCCTAAAATTAAGATAAAATATGCCCAACCAACTTTTGAACTTTCACTGAACTTCTCTAGATTGAAAGTCTTCTTGCCATAATCCACGACTGGAGATGACTATGTTTGCCAGATTGATCCTTGTTTCTGAAATGAAGAGACTATGAAAGGTTATAATAGTAGGGACTCTCCTAGCAGTCCAGTGGTTAAGACTCTGTACTTCCATGGCAGGGCGCATAGGTTCAATCCCTGGTTGGGGAACTGATCCCATATGCTTCGAGATGCAGCGCCCCCCCCCAAAAAAAAAATAGATTAATAGTAGTAGAAATCCAAAATAATACTAAAGATAATAATAAATTAATAATAGATAACATTTACTGAGCACTTGTCATGTGTGAAGCATTATGTTAAGCAATTTATATCATCTCACTTAATCATCATCACATTCCAAAATGGTAGATGCTATTATCATCCATATATTAAAGGCTCATTTCGGCTTACAGAGTTGAACTAACCTTCCCAAGGACACAGCCAGGCCATGGGACAAGAGAGATTCAAATCTAGACCTTCTGACCCTCAAGCCCACAATCCTCATAGCTACTGTAGTGTTTAAGCTTCTTTCAAGATCTAAGAGTTTGATAAGTCCCATCTGTCAAAAATATCACGGGATGGAATTCCCACACTGGGTAATGGTTTAGTATGATCAACTCTTAGGGTTTATGATATCTGAGGAGTGTGCATGCATTGCAGTAAGAGTGGATGGCAAAGTTAAGAGTATCTACATACCATCGAGCACAGATATTCAACAAAATAAAACCTCTGTCTACATCACTACCCTGGAGCTCTGGATAACTAACCTATGCTCAATCTCTACTGCATTCCTTAACATATTAATAACTTTCAGGCAGTGACTTTCTATAAGACCAAAATTCTCTTGAAAGATGATTGTCAAACCATCTCTCTCCCTAGTGGTTCTCTGCAACACTTTTGTTCCTATTCCCATTCTCATTGGTCTCTCTTTCCCTCTTTACCTTCATTCTTCCCTTCTTCTTGGCTTCCCACTCTCCCTGATTTCTGCTCTTCAGCAAAGGAGAAGTCACATCCCTATGTAATCCTGGCCCAGTTTAAAACAAGGACATGTCCTGAGGCTCAAGAAACCACATCCTATCCTTCCATTCTGAGATGGTGAAAAATAATATTTAAAACTAAATTTTAGTTCTTGGTGCTTGTGAAAATAATTATTTCAGTACAAACCTGCACCAACAATTTTTTTTCTTTGCAGCATCCTGAGACTATACCAAAAATAAAATGTGACCTTAAAAAAGCATACTTTTTATTCTCTTTTTAATTTCCTTTCTCGGTTCCATGTGGATGCGTGCTTGCACATACACTTACATGCACGTGTGCACACACAACTTTTTAGGCATTCCCGTCAGCCTCTCAGGGACCTCTGACCAGTTACAGCAATCCACAGCACACTGCTGAGTGCATAAAAGCTCATTCCAGACCACACAGAGAAGACTAGAACTTCCCACTGAGACAAGCCAGAGTTTCAAAACTGTCAGAAAAATAAACAATCAGAGACTTGTGTGCATTTGCTATGGGGTCTGTCAGTGTGCAGATATCACCATTCAGTTTTTAGAAATCCATGGAAGTCTCTCTGTATCACCTCAAGCACTTCCTAAGTGCCTGCCCATACCTGCCCCAGAGAAGGGTCACGAAGGATCTTATAGATATACCCACACACTTGGAAGACTTAACCTTCCAAGAGACCCTTTTTGCCTTTCATGAGTCCATACTTCTTGTTCCTTCCATCAAAGGAGGAACTCTCCTATCTTGAGCTCTTAGCTAATCCACATATAAAGTCAACTGCTGCATCCCAGAGCAAATGGAGAAAGAATGTGATGAGATCATGAAAGCTGTGGATTACCTAAAAGACTCACTTCATTGGCTATGAAATTATCTTTCAAACAGTCAAGTTATGTGGTTGCATTATTTTGCTTTCTTCCCTGGTGGCTCAGAGGGTGAAGCGTCTGCCTGCAATGCAGGAGACCTGGTTTCAATCCCTGGGTCAGGAAGATCCCCTGGAGAAGGAAATGGCAACCCACTCCAGTATTCTTGCCTGGAGAATCCCATGGACAGAGGAGCCTGGTGGGCTACAGTCCACAGGGTCGCAAAGAGTTGACTGGACAGAGCAACTTCACTTTATCACTGTAAACTGATACCTCCCCCAACCTCACCCCTCCCCTGCAAAAGCAGTCTCTAGAATTGTAGGAAGACATCAGATTGGGAAGAAACATTTGCTATCAAAACAGCAATAAAGCTAATGCGAAGACCAACTGCAGACAGAGTATTAGCTCTATCTTTCTCCTTACTTAAAGAAGTAAAGGCAGATATAAAATATATTGGAGCATATGGCCAAAGTCTCACTTGGAATCTGTAGCATGTCCCAAGAAGTGGGTCTAGACCTCATGGCATTAGTTTTCCATCTATTTCCTGTCCCAAGCTTTTCAGATCTGAGGGTCAGAGAGCAAGTATTTTAGGTTCCGCAGTTTGTTAAAATCTCTGTCAAATCTATTCAACTCTGCCATTGTGGTGCAAAAAATACATACACAATGAAATACACACAAATCAATGTGTCTGTGTGCCAATAAAACTTTATTTGCAAAAAACATAAGGATTATGTGCTATTGTTCAACAACCCCTGCTTTAGATGCTTATTGATAAAGCCCAATGGGCACTAACGGTTTTTTAAAGAGGATTTACGATGTCCTACCAATTGTTAGTCTAAACCCTAAAGCTATAACACCTGGAACAATGTAAAGCTGGAACAAGCATTGCCAGAAAATTACTGAGCACAGTAGAAAGCCTAGTATATATGAAAATGTATGCAATACAGAAATCCACAAATCAGTAAGGAATAAGATGAATTGCTTAATAAATTGTGCTGGGAAAGTTAGCAATTTGAAAACCAAAAAGAAGTACTTTGGTTTAGTACTCTATATCCAACATAAATTCCATAAAGATTAAAAAGTTAAATCACAAAAAGACAGAGAGGATGCAAAGGTATATTATCTCATCTCTGAATCAGGAAAGTCTTTCTGAACACAGAAAAAGCAATTGGAGAAATCATAAAAGGAGAAAAATCAATAGCTTTTACTAAATAAGAAAACACATATTTCTGCCCCCTCAAAGAACATCATAAAATTAAGAAAAAAAATTGAAAGAAAAAAAGTGTTTGCCACAAGTATGTATTTATAATACCAATTACAATGTTGGTAACAAATTGGTTTCATGTTTGTGCCTAATGCAGATTCACTACAGCTTTGTGGGCTCTGTTTCACTGTGGCTAGTGTATCCCCAAAAAGCCAAAGTGTAGTCAAAAGAGCCATATGCTTGGAGTCAGACACCCAAGGCGTAAATCTTGGCTCAGTCCCTTACTAGCTAGGTGATTTCAGGTACATTATTTAACCAGAGCTTCAGTTTCTTCCCTTGCAAAATAAACGCAATACCCACCACACCTAGTCAATTATTCAAAGAGGTCATGTATAAGAGTATCTGGCTCTGGGCTGACACATGTATCATTAGAGATCAGTGGAATTTCCCTTTGGAAGGAATAGAATGAACTCTGGTTGGAGAATCCATTATATTTTGATGAGAAAAGAGGATGTTGCAAGCATCAGGTTGAAAAGTCTTAGAAACCTTCTACTTCACGCAAACTGCTTAACTATCAACTGACCTAAGAATGCAGTTCTGGCTATAATACCCATGGGTTGACTGCTTGTCACTCAACTGGCCAAATAATTCATATCTGCAACAAGATACCTAAGGCTATTTTATAAACATTTACACCATAAAAAAGTAGAGAGCGGCTCACCAGCACTCCCCATATCACAGTTTAAGAGCCCTTGTTGGGCAGAGATGTTCTGGGAGTAGGGAGAAGATGGGTGGATGTGAGGAGAAGATGGCAAGAGTTTTCCGGCAAAGAATTGCCCAGGAACTCTTTGTTCACAGACTGATTGCCTTCACTCCCAGGAGAGAAGCCACTTGGACGGTGTTTCGGCCAGGAGCGCCAGTCCCGGCAAGCAATCAGTCACACGGCCAAGTCATGAAGCCAAGGCTTTATGGTTGGCCAATCACATCCATAACTTGAGATCCTCTAAAGAACTCCATGAGGAATGAAGGGCAGATATTATCAAGCCCTTTACGGAAAAGAGAAGAGATTACAAGAGGCTAAGTCATTTACTTAAGGACATTTCAAGGTCAGGTGGGGTCTTCTAGCTGAATATTTTTTCCCATTATGTAATCAAGATCATCATTACCATAAACCTCACGCCTAGCATAATTTAAAAAGAAGTTCACAAAATAAATAATTTGGTATGTCTTTTTTGATGAGGATGAAAGATACCCTCCGGGGCTTCCCTACTAGCTCAGAAGGTAAAGAATCTGCTCGCAATGCAGGAGACATTCTCCAAACTAAGTAAATCATTATTTCCTTTAGTATTAAGTTTGCATTTAAAGAAGAAAATGCCATTTAATTGACATTTATTATACATAAAGTACTGCATTGGTATTGGGATCTAGGGGTAAACATGGCAGAGAACTTCAAAAACAAGATAAAAAATTAATATAATCTAGTCTTAAAGCTGGGAGTCAGACACAACTGAGCGACTTCACTTTCACTTTTCCNCTCTATATCCAACATAAATTCCATAAAGATTAAAAAGTTAAATCACAAAAAGACAGAGAGGATGCAAAGGTATATTATCTCATCTCTGAATCAGGAAAGTCTTTCTGAACACAGAAAAAGCAATTGGAGAAATCATAAAAGGAGAAAAATCAATAGCTTTTACTAAATAAGAAAACACATATTTCTGCCCCCTCAAAGAACATCATAAAATTAAGAAAAAAAATTGAAAGAAAAAAAGTGTTTGCCACAAGTATGTATTTATAATACCAATTACAATGTTGGTAACAAATTGGTTTCATGTTTGTGCCTAATGCAGATTCACTACAGCTTTGTGGGCTCTGTTTCACTGTGGCTAGTGTATCCCCAAAAAGCCAAAGTGTAGTCAAAAGAGCCATATGCTTGGAGTCAGACACCCAAGGCGTAAATCTTGGCTCAGTCCCTTACTAGCTAGGTGATTTCAGGTACATTATTTAACTAGACCTTCAGTTTCTTCCCTTGCAAAATAAACGCAATACCCACCACACCTAGTCAATTATTCAAAGAGGTCATGTATAAGAGTATCTGGCTCTGGGCTGACACATGTATCATTAGAGATCAGTGGAATTTCCCTTTGGAAGGAATAGAATGAACTCTGGTTGGAGAATCCATTATATTTTGATGAGAAAAGAGGATGTTGCAAGCATCAGGTTGAAAAGTCTTAGAAACCTTCTACTTCACGCAAACTGCTTAACTATCAACTGACCTAAGAATGCAGTTCTGGCTATAATACCCATGGGTTGACTGCTTGTCACTCAACTGGCCAAATAATTCATATCTGCAACAAGATACCTAAGGCTATTTTATAAACATTTACACCATAAAAAAGTAGAGAGCGGCTCACCAGCACTCCCCATATCACAGTTTAAGAGCCCTTGTTGGGCAGAGATGTTCTGGGAGTAGGGAGAAGATGGGTGGATGTGAGGAGAAGATGGCAAGAGTTTTCCGGCAAAGAATTGCCCAGGAACTCTTTGTTCACAGACTGATTGCCTTCACTCCCAGGAGAGAAGCCACTTGGACGGTGTTTCGGCCAGGAGCGCCAGTCCCGGCAAGCAATCAGTCACACGGCCAAGTCATGAAGCCAAGGCTTTATGGTTGGCCAATCACATCCATAACTTGAGATCCTCTAAAGAACTCCATGAGGAATGAAGGGCAGATATTATCAAGCCCTTTACGGAAAAGAGAAGAGATTACAAGAGGCTAAGTCATTTACTTAAGGACATTTCAAGGTCAGGTGGGGTCTTCTAGCTGAATATTTTTTCCCATTATGTAATCAAGATCATCATTACCATAAACCTCACGCCTAGCATAATTTAAAAAGAAGTTCACAAAATAAATAATTTGGTATGTCTTTTTTGATGAGGATGAAAGATACCCTCCGGGGCTTCCCTACTAGCTCAGAAGGTAAAGAATCTGCTCGCAATGCAGGAGACATTCTCCAAACTAAGTAAATCATTATTTCCTTTAGTATTAAGTTTGCATTTAAAGAAGAAAATGCCATTTAATTGACATTTATTATACATAAAGTACTGCATTGGTATTGGGATCTAGGGGTAAACATGGCAGAGAACTTCAAAAACAAGATAAAAAATTAATATAATCTAGTCTTAAAGCTGGGAGTCAGACACAACTGAGCGACTTCACTTTCACTTTTCCCTTTCATGCATTGGAGAAGGAAAAGGCAACCCACTCCAATGTTCTTGCCTGGAGAATCCCAGGGACGGCGGAGCCTGGTAGGCTACCGTCTATGGGGTCGCACAGAGTCGGACATGACTGAAGTGACTTAGTAGCAGCACCAGTCTTACAGCTAAGAGGTACAGCAAGCATAGCACATTCTTTAGAGTAAGAAGTCCAAGATTCAAGTTCTGTCTCTGTCTCTGCTGGCTTTGTTATACTAATCACTTATATATTCTAGCCTCTTGTATGTTCACCCATAAAATGAGAATAGCTATTTCTAACTTGCAGGTAAGTGAAGAGTACGTGTACATAAAAGACAAACACACTACCGAGTTCTGTAAGCAAACATAAGGTGTTGTCAGAAACATGTTAGGCAGAAACATGAGATCGACGTGAAAAAGTCCCATGGAAAACTACAACGTGGATTCCAGTTCCTCATGAGGCGCTCTAGGCTACGTTTTCCCAGCTGGTCTTGCCTCCCTCCACCTACAGCCACAAAGGGCCGCTATCATGGGAGCCAGAATGAAGCCAGTTGCACATAACTATCTGGTGCTGGGTTTGAAGCAATGACCACTAAGATCATGAAACGCCTTTGGAAAGCAAACTTTAGAATTGATTTCCCTTTGCCTTTGTCTATCTGCTTTTAAGTTATAGCAAGAGGAAGAGGAAGAAAAAGATACTTTTAAGAAAAAAAAATTAACTCTGAAAATCAAAAATAATAAACTGAACCTAGATCTGTCTGACTACTGTACCATTTCTGTCTGCCCCTATCTATGTATCCATCTGTTATCCTCCCATCTCTCTTAAGGAGACAGTCAGATACTGAAAATGGGACTTTTCACATTTTTACTGGTGCATTTAAACCTAATTACCTTAAAATGCCTTATAGAGGAGAAAAAAGAATAAAATGCAGAGGAGTTTTCTTTGGTTGCTCTTCCCCTTACTTGATTTTCACAGGACTTCAATTCAAGGTGTGTTTTAAGGATTGTCACAGATAGTTCTTAGGGCTTATTCCTGACCTTGAGATCTCATGGCATTTATCAAATGCTCCTGATGCATATCATTTAGCCAAGACTAAAGTAACTGGAAGTGACGAAGAGTGTGTCCTGCCTTCCAGGCCTTAAAAGACAGCCTAGGATACGGTACCAGGAAATAAGAAGATCAATTCCTAAATGTCTAAGCTGAATCTGCCACTGATCCAAACATCTGCATGGAGCTTACATTAGTATCCAAAACAAAGACATCTTTTTCATGTGGAATGGCCCCCAGCCACCTCATACACAGAATAGTTTCCAATCACTGGATCTTCTGTCCCTGGAGGAATGAGGCACATTCGAAGGGGTAAGAGGGCTTCTATTATAAGTTCAGGAAATGTGGGTCTTTAAATTTATAATCTGTACTGGCTCATTGAGTTTAAAGTCAATAAAATGCTATTTTTAAACACTATTAATTTCAATTTTTGTGCTGACTTAATAATCTTTTAATTAACTTAATTACTTTTGAATGAAAATGTGTTCATTTTTAATAACTTTTTTATGATTAGGAGTTATGTACACATGTGCTGCTTAATGTTCAGAAAATACAGAGAAGTTAAAAAAAAAATTAACTTGCCCTTCACTCCATTATCCAAAAGTATCCCCTATTAGCATTTTTTTTTTCTATTCTTTCCTCCTTTTATGTGTGTATGTGAGTAAAACAGTATGGTATATGTAAGGTATGGTGTTTTTTAGGGGGAAGTTCTTGTGTTACTTGAATCACAGTTCTGCGAAGTTCTTTAGCAGATTCCTCTAATCAGTGATAAAGTAACAATTGGCTAATAGTGACAAACAGAAAAATGTAGGGACTTCCACAAGATTTTATTTCCCAGGTTTAAATTTTCTGAAAATGAAAGAAAGTCAAGTTTAATCAAACTACCTAAATTGCTAAATGCTAAACCTAGATAACCAGCCTTTAATCTACCTCTCTAAGAATGGTTACTGACAAATAAGGTAAATTTAGTGACACTCTAAATCCTGGAATTAGCGGATATCCAAAGATTACATTTGAAAGAGATCCAAGCAATTGCAGAAGTCAGTGGTTTTCAAACGCTGCTCCAGGGAACCCTGGAGGACCCTCAAAGTAGGTCCAAGGAGCTTCCAAGCCTTGGGAGGGCAGTGGCATGGCAGGGGGAGAGAGGATGGAGAACGGGAGGCTGAGCATGGTTCCCTCTTTCCACCCTCAACCCTTCTCCAACCAGAGCAGGCCTACTTTTGCATGCTCTACATCTTGGGTATCTAAATAAGGTTTCCCCTGATACAATTGATCAACTGTTTAAGAAATAAAAGTTGAAAAATGCTGGTGTGGTACAGAACTCTCATGACACAGATAAATAAAATGAGGGTCAGGAATATGAAATTACTTCCCACAGTCACATAGCTAATTAATATCAGAACTTAGCAGACATTTGTCATTTGGGGAGGTAGTTCTCCAATANTGTTCTAAGTGGGAAGCTGGATAAAGGCGAGGATTAACGTTTTCTGAGCACCTACTATGCTCCGGTATCCTTTTCCACCCTATCTACCTCTGGCAAATAGATATTATGACCTATTGTTACTGGTGAGGAAAATTAATCCCAAAGAGTAAGTAATTCATCAGTTTCAGAGTCAGGAGGAGAACTCAAACAGCTACTGACCTCAAAGTGGAGAGACTGAAGTTCATATGTCTTATCGGATTTTATTTTCATTGCAGATAAGATTTGTCCCCTAACACAGGTTATTACACATACTGTGGTGATCTTATCAAGGATTCCTAAAAGTTCTATACCCAGGTCTTCTCAGATCAAGTCATTGTGTTTATTTTAAATTAGATTAGATAAAAGGTAAGTCAGATAGCTAGATATAATTAGATAGATAAATATGAGAAAAACAGAATGATTTATTCTCCAGGTATTTCTCTACACTGGTTTTAGACCACATGGTTTTTTGGTGGTTTTTTTTTAGGTACCACGGGGTGCTTTATGCTGTGCAGGGGGCTTAACCCTGGGGCCCCCTTGCCCCAACAGCTATCTACATTTCCCATTACTCATGTTCACCATGTTTTCATAACTAAATGAGCATGGCCAGAGGAGATTGTGAACAAATCTTGGCAGAGTGGTTGATGAAGCAAAGACACCACGCCAGAAGTGGCCTCCCAGTTTGCTCCAAACACAGATGTCTACTCTCAGATATACCAGACACCTCAGGGCAGAGCATGGCCCCTGATTCACATGGAGGAGGGTTATCCAGGACAGAGTCTGGCACATGCACCCTTTGCTGGAAGAAATTTGATTAATCATTCTCATTACCTTTCAATTCTGTGCACCTGAGCTCATCCATGCTCTGCCCAGAACCAGCAGTGTTTAAATGGCACATGAATGCCCAGATTAACTATGATAAGCAAACAGAGAGAGGGGCCCCCGTCCTCCTGCAATTCCCTCTTAGGTTACAGAGATCTTGCAGCACCTCATCAAACACTCCGGTCCAAACTAACCAACCTGGTTCGATGCCTGAGTTGGGAAAACCCCCTGGAGAAGGGAAAGGCTACCCACTCCAGTATTCTGGCCTGGAAAATTCCATGGACTGTATAGTCCATGGGGTCACAAAGAGTCAGACAGAACTGAGCGACTTTCGCTTTCACAAACTAACCAGTACTAGGAGACAATGTCTCCTTAGGTATTCCAAACAGTTATTTAAGAATTTTGGACACAAATTAGAGAGAAGGAGGGTAAACACAGACCTTCTCAGAANAGTCAGACAGAACTGAGCGACTTTCGCTTTCACAAACTAACCAGTACTAGGAGACAATGTCTCCTTAGGTATTCCAAACAGTTATTTAAGAATTTTGGACACAAATTAGAGAGAAGGAGGGTAAACACAGACCTTCTCAGAACTAAGTTTTTCATTACTTAGAAAAGATACCATTAACCATGACTACAACTCTTTGCGACGCTATGGACCATAGCCTGCCAGGCTCCACTGTGCATGGGATTATCCAGGCAAGAATGCTAGAGTGGGTTGCCATGCCCTCTTCAAGGGGATCTTCCAGACCCAGGGATCGAACCTGCATCTCCTGTATTCCAGGCAGACTTTTTTTTATCACTGAGCCACCTGGGAAGCTCAATCATGACCATACACCAAGAGAAAATGAACCGCAAGGGTCTGCAAGGCAAGGAATGTCCACTACTTTAAAATATGCATATTGTACATTTAGCCATTTCTCCTTGACTCTCCTACCTATTAATTTACACATATTTCAAGTTCTTCCAAGGGTTAACCACAACCTCAAGATCTCCTAACACTGACTTGTAAACCTTATAAAGCTAGATCTTACACGGCTCAGTATCACTGCAATATCACAAAGATATTGATTTTTAAAGCCTTAGTTTAAAAATTAAACCAACTAAAGCAATGGTTAATTTCTTTTGTAAGGTTTTTGAAAACAAGAAAGATCCCTCAATACATCACAATATGTATCATTAACAAAAACCCTCTTTTCCTGTCTACTTGCATCCTGTCCCATGGGTGTTCTGGAATCTTTCTATCTACCAGTCCACAAATCTCCTCTCCCATTTCAGCATACCCACCATTTTTCTTTACTCCTCTATCTGCCTTCACTGTACTTTATTATGTAAATCAAGAAGCACAAAACTGAACAGGCAGTATTGGGTCTGAAAACATGTTCTGACTGCCTGCTGGTAATTTTCTAATTCATTAATAGTTGCTGCTGCTGCTGCTAAGTCACTTCAGTCGTGTCC
>SJYV01029392.1:0-16229 GCA_006410875.1 Neotragus pygmaeus
TGTCTCTTACCTCTCCCGCACTGGCAGACCCACTATCGCCATTCAGAAAGCCCCATCTGGCCGAGAATCCTTTAATAAACCACTACTTTTGTGCTCCTATCATTTTCCAAACTAAAACATCCCCATCACTGGTTATAACCCTCATCTCTGGTGCTGATGCCCCTAATTTATTCCCTTGTAGCTGCTCTGTGTAACATCCTTAAGCAGACCTGCTCCACCGGCCACCAGCTGACCAGACATCTGTTCAATATCCTCCTGCGTCCTTAGTCATTTTTGAAGCAAGTTTTTCAAACACCTCAGCCTGCTCGTCCCCAGACTAAATATTTCTGTAACCTTTTCACCCTTTGATTATTTTTATTCCTTTTTTATTCCTCTCCAGTTTTCCATATTATTCTTACCCTATGGAGCTTAACTGGTACATGAAATTCTATACATAAAATAGAGGCATAAAATACCTGATATATCATGATCATGATATATTTGTGATGATAACTGACAAGGTCTAATCCCTTGCTCCAGACTTCCTAAAGGAAAGGAAAGGACATTCTAACACAATCTGCCAATCAACCCAAGATAAGGAAAACAATAAGTAAATGGAATAATAAGGAAAAATGGATAATGAAACTAATCTATTTCTATTTTTAAGAAAAAAGGTATCAGTAAAAAAAATTATTCTAAGCAAATTCACAGCAGAACAACTGCCCCCCACGCACAACCAGTAGTTTATATGAATTCCAGCTAACTATCCATCATGACAAATATAAAAAGGTCAGAGCTTTTTATCAACAATCTATTTAAAAGAAATGATTTGTATACCGTTACCATACATTGAAGGCTTCCCTGGTATTTCAAACAGCAAAGAATCTGCCTGCAACGCGGGAGACTGTGGGTTGGGCAGACTCCCTGGAAAAGAATACCCACTCTAGTATTCTTACTTGGAGAATTCTATGGACAGAAGCCTGGCAGGCTACAGTCCATGGAGTTGCAGAGTCAGACACAACTGAGTGACTAACACCATGCATTGCATGCTCTTTATTGTCTTAAAACGTGAACACAAATGTGTTATACACATAAAATGTAAACAGGTGGTCATGTCCTCTGTTGCTAAGTTACTTCAGTCGTGTCTGACTCTGCGTGACCCCGTAGACAGCAGCCCACCAGGCTCCCCCGACCCTGGGATTCTCCAGGCAAGAGCTCTAGAGTGGGTTGCCATTTCCTTCTCCAATGCATGAAAGTGAAAAGTGAATGTGAAGTTGCTCAGTCATGTCCGACCCTTAGCGAACCGGTGGACTGCAGCCTACCAGGCTTCTCTGTCCATGGGATCCTCCAGACAAGAGTACTGGAGTGGGGTGCCATTNGAGTGGGTTGCCATTTCCTTCTCCAATGCATGAAAGTGAAAAGTGAATGTGAAGTTGCTCAGTCATGTCCGACCCTTAGCGAACCGGTGGACTGCAGCCTACCAGGCTTCTCTGTCCATGGGATCCTCCAGACAAGAGTACTGGAGTGGGGTGCCATTGCCTAACATCTGGATATATTGTAAGAGCTGAACAACCCTAGGTATCTGTTCATCTCTAGGGGGAGCCAGGGTAGCAAAGTGCAACGGTCAAATGCTCAGAGCCAGAAGCCTGCCTTCGAATTCTGCGTTACCTCCCAACTAGTGTAGACCTGGGGCTTCCTCAGTGGTCCAATGGCTGAGACACCATGCTTCCGCTGCAGGAGGCACAGGTTCAAGCCCTGGTTGGGGAAATAAGATCCTGCTTGCCTTGGAGTGCAGCTAAAAAATTGGGGGGGGGGGAATTGCTTGGGAAAAAGTAAATAAAAACTAATGCAGACCTTCAGGTCGTTCTCTGCTCAACTCTCCACACCTCATTTTCTCATCTGTAAACAGAACGATGATGGAATAGTATCTACCTCGAGGGGTCTTCTGAGCATGAAATAAGTGAATACATTTTTTTTAAAAGACCANAAAAACTAGTGCAGACCTTCAGGCCGTTCTCTGCTCAACTCTCCACACCTCATTTTCTCATCTGTAAACAGAACGATGATGGAATAGTATCTACCTCGAGGGGTCTTCTGAGCATGAAATAAGTGAATACATTTTTTTTAAAAGACCACTTTGAACAGGTCCTGCCATAGTCATTTCTTGAATTATTATTATTGTCATTTTCATAATTATACTTTGAACACTGGCAAGGAGGCTGGAACAGTTCTCAAAATCGAGGCTATCTGTGCCAGAGCACTCATGAGACAGTTTGTCCCAAAAGGAGTAATTAGAAATAAAGAACCAGAACAGCATGATCACACCATCTGACAAAGGACCTGGGGATGCAGTTTCGGGCTTAGCTTCGCCAGATCCTGGTTCCCTGGGGACTTGAGCTGCTCTCCTGGAGGTGTTCCCAGGGCGTGAAAAAAGAAGAGAAAAGAAGAGTCATCTGCCTTCTCCTTCTGGGCTTCCCTGATAGCTCAGTTGGTAAGGATATGCCTGCAATGCAGCAGACCCCCATTCGATTCCTGGGTCACGAACATCCACTAGGGATAGGCTACCCTCTCCAGTATTCTCAGCCTTCCTTTGTGGTTCAGCTGGTAAAGAATCCGTCTGCAATACGGGAGACCGGGGTTTGATCCCTGGGTTGGGAAAATGCCCTGGAGAAGGGAAAGGCTACCCCCTCCAGTATTTTGGCCTGGAGAATTCCATGGACTGTATAACCCATGGGGTCACAAAGAGTCAGACACGAGTGAGCGACTTTACTTTCACTTGACTTTCCCCTTCCTTCTTTCTCTATGATCCACCTTTGGTCTGTTCATTGCTGCAGCATCTGTTGCTGACCTGGGGTCCAAATGGGGGCTCAAATGTCCACTGAAAGAAAAATCTGGCCATAAGCCATCAACAGACACACTTAGCTTCCATCTTAGTCATGCAGTAAGATTCTCCCACCTACACAAATAAAGATGCTTTCTTGGGACTTCCCTGGCAGTCCAGTGGTTAAAATGTGTACTTCCACTGTATGGGGCACTGGTTAGATCCCTGGTTAGATCCTGCATGCCATGTGGTGTGGCCAAAAAATATGGGAAAATTTTTAAAAGGAGAGAATGTTCCAGTGCATTTACTGTAGAGAGCAAACATTAAAAAAGATGCTCTCTCCCAGGTTTTGAGGGCATAGTCTCACTTCATTTATCTTCCATTTTTCCACTTTTGATGGTGACCCAGATATGGAGAAGTTTTTTTTTTTTCTGTGAAAAGCCAACAATACAGGCGTGATTTCAGACGCGTGTGCACAAAACCTCTGATATGCTTGTTTTAAGTGGTTCGTTATGTAAGATTTGAAGGCAGGCCCAGGGATTTGCATTTTTAAGAGAACCAAATATTTTTCAATAGACCTTATTTTTTAGAAAAGCTTTAGATTCACAGGGGGGAAAAAAAAGAGAGAAGATAGTGTAAAGAGTTCCCCCAAGACCTACACCCAGTTTCTCTTATTAGCATCTTACATTACTGGAACATTTGTCCCAATCAGCAAACCAATACTGACACATTATGATGAATGAAAGGCCGTACGTTGTTCAGATTTCCTTTTCACCTGCCATCCTTTTCTATCCGGGAGCCCGTCCATGATAGCACATCACATTTAATTGTCACATGTCTTCAGGCTCTTGGCTGTGGCAGCTTTTAACACTTTCCCTGTTTCCCTGACCTTGACTCTTTTGAGGAGTATTGGTCAGGAGGTTTGTAGAACTTTATTAGAACTTGCTGGATGTTTTTCTCACGCTAAGATTGAGGTTATGGATTGCCGGGGGGAAGATTCCAGGGTAGAATGCCATTTCCATCACTTCATAGCAAGTGTGCCTACTGTCAGGCTGGCTCCTCAGTTTGTGTTGACCTTGATCGGCAGGCTGAGGCAGTGTGAGCTGGGTTTCTCTACTGTCAGATTAATCTCTCTTTCTCTCTCACATACACCCACTCCTTTTCGTACTGCCCTCTTTGAAGGAAGCCGCCATGTGCAACACACACTTGAGGGTGGAATGCGGCTCATATCTTTAAGGACAGAGGCCCCGCGTGAATTATTTGGAATTCTTCTGCACAAATTTGCCTCTTCTCCCCTGTTTATTTACTCAACCATGTATTTACATCAGTATGGACTCATGGATATTTCTTTCATATTCTGGGTTGTAACCCAGTACCACTTTGTTGCTCAAACTGTCCCAGCGTTGGCCACCGGGAGCTCTTTCTTCAGGCTCTTGTATCCCTTTGAGTACCCCTTCCCCCTCCCATGTGGGTTGTGAGTTCGTATTTTTTAGCAGAATCCCCAAGTGATTCCTGTGCAGGTGGTCCAAGGGCCTCAGTGAGAGAAGTGTGGCTCAGGTATGCCGTGAGCTCTGGCTACCGAATCCCAGCCACTCACTGATCCCTTCAGCAAGCAGGTGAGTGTGACCCCCTGTCCATCTTATCCATTCAGCAAAGACACTGTCACCACCCTGCCTCCTCCTGTGACCCAACCAGGCTGGTTTGCCCTATGCAGAGCAAGCTAAAATGCTGAGATGCCAAGGCAAAGCGAGGGTCTGTTCGCAAGGCAGCTCAGCTACGAAACAAGTCTCAGATCTGCCTCCCTAAAGGGAAGTAGGCTTGGGGTGTTCACGAGATAAGGAATAAAGAAGCAGGGCGAGGGGATTCCCTGGCAGTCCGGTGGTTAGGATTCCACGCATTCACCTTTTGCCTGGGTTCAAATAAATTGGGGAACTAAAATCCCACAAGCCATGTGGCAAAAGAGAGCGAGAGAAGATCTTTAAAAAAAAAAGAAGGCAGCAGCAGGATGGGCTTAGACTCGGGGAGTGTGGGGGCAGGTGACTGGGAAAAGGTGTGGGATAAGTCTGCACAGCTGTAACCAGCCAGCAGGTCTCCACGTGTTCGAAAGGTCACTCGTGCCTGCCCAGCTGGACGCTCAGTGGTCCTAGCTGGCCTTCACCAGCTCAGCTCAAGCTAGACACCGCTGACTCCAAGTTTCTGGGAAAGAACTCTGGTAAACATCTTATTGTTTAGACTACGTACAGCTGGGAGGCCTTGCAAGTCTTAAACGGCCTTGATTAGTGATGGCAGGTGAGATGACTCGACTCCTAACCCAGGGTGTCACTCTCTGCTCGGCGCTCTGCTGGGTCTCGGTGAGCAGAACTCACCCAGAAGTTCAGGCTTGACTGAGCAACTTTCACTTTCCCTGGGGAACAAAGATCCCATATGCCATGTAGTGTGGCCAAAAAAACAGTTACAAATTCATTAAAATATAAAATGAGCCATAGAAATTTTTATAGATGGGGTGGAGGTAGCCATGTTTGAGATCCCTTCACCTATAAATAATTTTCTGAATGAAACTGGAGACCAGATGAATCCTTACTTAGAGCAAACAGTTTGAGTTCAAACATGGGGTCTGAGAGGGGATTAGAGGTGTGAGATAGTGGTGTGGCGGTTTGAATCTAGTCAGGAGACAAAGGTAAGGTAAGGGTGAAGTCGCTCAGGCGTGTCCGACTGTGCGACCCCATGGGCTGCAGCCTATCAGGCTCCTCCGTCCATGGGATTTTCCAGGCAGGAGTACTGGAGTGGATTGCCATTTCCTTCTCCAGGGGATCTTCCCGACCCAGGGATCGAACCCGGGTCTCCCACATTGTAGACAGATGCTTAACCATCTGAGCCACCAGGGAAGTCCATCAAACCCACAGCAATAATTTGAGAAGAGAGAGCTAAATGTAAAGAATGGTTAACTGCATTCGAGTTAAAGAGAAGGCACTTACGACCTCTCAGACTGGGAAAGCAAAGGCAGATGGGTGGGGAATTCCTTAAAACCTCGCACATCAGAGGAGTGGTCCCATGGGACCAGGACCCAGCCCTCTGAGGAGGGGGTGCTGGCGGGCTGGTGTGATGGTCGGGGAGCAACGACACCATCTCTGTAAGCGCTGGAGTAACTGGAAACTGGATCCAACTGCTGTACAGGAAAGCACAGCCCCTGCCGGCGAAGGAGGCACTGTTGGGGTGTTGCTCTGAAGAACTGCAAGCAGAAAGGAGGTCTCAAGTCCCTGCCTCTTCCTGCAGGCTTGCAGCCTTCCTGTTGCACCCTGAATCACTAGAGCCCAGGGTCTGGTTTGCAGAGCCTTCGCCCAGTAGCATGAAGCCAAGTAGAGAAGCTCGGGTTTGGAGCTGAGAGGCAATGACCGTCACAAGGAAGTCTCCCCTCCACTGCGTGAGCGACATTTAGTGCCTAGGCACATATGTGAGTCTGTACACTGGCTAAATTTCTTTCCTCCCTTGTCTGAGCCATTTCTATGGCTCTTTGCTGAATCGGAGTCTTCTTTGCATCCCAAAGCTCAGCTGCTCTGGGTTCCCTTGGTGGTTTATCCCCTCCCAGAAAATTCCTGATGTATTACCTAGCTCAAAAAAGAACTAACAAAGGGTTACAAATACCCCTCAACAGACAAATGTATATGCCAGATGTCCTATATACATACAATGGAATTCAGCCTTAAAAGGGAAGAAAATTCTGACATATACAACAATGTGGGTGAACCCCGAGGACATTCTAGAAGGCAGCTACAAAGTATTGTGATTCCACTTACATGAGGTACCCAGAGTCTTGTTTTTCGTTGTTCTGTCTCTGAGTCATGTCTGACTCTTTGTGGCACCATGGACCCGCCAGGCTCCTCTGTCCACGGGATTTTCCAGGCAAGGATACTGGAGTGGGGTTGCCCTTTCCTTCTCCAGGGGATCTTCCTGACCCAGGGATCGAACCCACGTCTCCTGCATTGGCAGGCGGATTCTTTACTGCTGAGCCAACCAGGGGAGCCTAGACTACAGAGTAGGCAAATTCACGGAGAAGGAAAGTAGAACAGTGGTCGCCTGAGGCGGAAGGAATTTTGTTGTTTAATGGGTACAGAGTTTCAGTTTTGCAAGATGAAAAATGTTCTGGAGATGGACGGTGCTGACAGTTGCACAGCAACGTGAATGCACTAAATGCAGCTTAAGAATTGCTAAGATGGTAAATCTTATGTTATGTGTGTTTTACCACGATTGTGCTCAGTCGAGTCTGACTCTTTGTGACTCCACGGACTGTGGCCCACCAGGCTTCTCTGGAAATGGGATTTTACAGGTGAAAATACTGGAATGGGTTGCCGTGCATTCTTCCAGGGGATCTTCCAGATCCAGGGATTGAACCTGCATCTCTAGAGTCTCCTGCATTGGCTGACAGATTCTTTACTGCCACCTGGGAAGGCCCTTTACCACAATTACATGTTTTTAAAAAGTAAAAAAGGTCTGCATAGTCAAAGCTATGGTTTTTCCAGTAATCATTTACAGATATGAGAATTGGACCATAAAGAACCCTGAGGTGATGAAGAATCGATATCTCTGAACTGTGATGCTGGAGAAGACTCTTGAGAGTCCCTTGGACTGCAAGGAGATCAAACCAGTCAATCCTAAAGAAAATCAACTCTGAATAATCATTGGAAGGACTGATGCTGATGCTGAAGCTCCAATATTTTGGCCACCTGAAGTGGCTCACACATTGGAAAAGAAGAGCTCGTACATTGGAAAAGACCCTGTTGCTGAGAAAGATTGAGGGCAGGAGAAGAAGGGGACAACAGAGGATGAGATGATTGGATGGCATCAATGACTCAATGGACATGAGTCTGAGCAAGCTCTGAGGGTTGGTGGTGGACTGGGAAGCCTGGCGTGCTGCAGTCCACCAACCCGGAGTCAGACATGACTGAGTGACTAAACAACAACAGAAAGGAACTAAAAGGTTCCCGCTGGAGCTTCCAAGTGGGCAGCCCCTCGCCTGACTTGTCACAGGTCTGCACCTTCCCACAGTGACTCATTCCTCTACTGACCTTCGTGAGCAGACTTTGCTCCATAAGTTCCACCAGGCGTGTGTCCTTGTTTGCGCAGCAGCACACCTACCTCCTGCCAAGTTGTATATGTGCAGGGGCAGCCTTGCCATTCTAGTTTTCCTATAAATGTTACGTTTCCTTCAGCAAGTGATAATAATGGCACATGTACACATTTTTTGCAGTTAAACTTTGATTAAGACATTTTTATTTTTACAACACAAATTTTATTTATTTTAAGCTACTTCTATTGTAATTAATTATTATTTTATTGAAGTACAGTTGCTGTGTAAGATTATGCAACTTACAGGTGTATAATAGGCATGCGTGAGTGCTACTTCACTGGTGTCGTGACCCCATGGACTGTAGCCCTCCAGGCTCCTCTGTCCATGGGATTCTCCAGGCAAGAGTACTGGAGTGGGTTGCCATTGCCTTCTCCAATGCATGAAAGTGAAAAGTGAAAGTGAAGCCGCTCACTCGTGTCCGACTCTTAGCGACCCCATGGACTGCAGCCCACCAGGCTCCTCCGTCCATAGGATTCTCCAGGCAAGAGTACTGGAGTGGGTTGCCATGCCCTGCCTCCAGGGGATCTTCCTGACTCAGGAATCGAACCTGCGTCTCTTACATCTCCTGCATTGGCAGGCGGGTTCTTTACCACTAGCACTACCTGGGAAGCCCTATACTATTACAGTGATTGACAATTTCTAAAGTTATACTCCATTTACAGTTATTATGAAATATTGACTATATTCTCCAGGTTGTACAATGTATCCTTGTTATTTATGTTAAAGATAGTAGTTTGTACCTCTTCCTGTGCTCAGTGGTGGCTGACTCTTTGAGGCCTCATAGACTGTGGCCCGCTAGGCTCCTAGGTCCATGGAGTTTCCCAGGCAAGAATACTGGAGCGGGGTTCCTACTCCAGGGGATCTTCCTGACCCAGGGGTCAACCCACATCTCCAGCATTGGCAGGCGGCTTATTCACACCAGCACCACCTGGGGAGCCCGTGCCTCTTACTCTCCCANAGCTTATCCCCGATGTCAGCACCCCCTACCCGATGGTGCATGTGATACATCCATGGAGAGACGATGACAGGTCATCACCCAGGTCTATGGTGGGCCATACAAGGGCTTGCTCTTGGCGGTGCATGCTCCATGGTGTGGACAAGTGTGTAATGCCATGTCTCCATACTATGGGATTTTCTTCCACTCCAGATCCTGTCTCCTTCCCACCGAAGTGCTCTGTTTGGTAAACCGTCACCTTGTCTGTGAGCTCCTGGCTCTCACCCTGGTTTACTGATTAAGCCTGGAGGGGGTTAGAACAGCATCACTTGAGCCAGCTGCCATCTGGGCTGAGAGTCAGAAGGTCTGGAAGTTGACTTTCCTCTGTCATCCCCCCCAACCCATCACTTTCATCACCTTCTGCTGGTTTTTCCTCCAACACGCAGTTTTGTTACTTGGGCCATCAAGACTACAGTCCCTTCTGTTGTCCATTACACTCTGTAGATGAAGTCTCCAATGTGGTGGCCACTTAACATAGATGGCTATTTCATTCCCATCACTGCAGACTCTTCTCGGGGGCAGCTTGCCAAATATTTAAAGGTCACTGTATATCAGGACCTTTTAAAGGTGGAAGACCGATCAAATTTCCTCACTCACTGCCCTGGACAATGTGTTTTAACACACTCACTTTCCTTTTTAATGTCACATAGTCAATGAATTGAGCTTCCCTTGTGGCTCAGCTGGTAAAGAATAATGGATTGTCTGACAGCAACATTTTTCTGGCTAGAGAGTGATCATTCAGTTTGGGTAGCATTTTCTTTCTTCTTCTTGTTTATCAAACTAAACGAAGAGTGTTAAAACCTAAACGGTGTTTATGCACGAAGTTCATGCATTGGAACAGATGAAACTTCTCTGCTAAAACATGGGAGACCAAATAAGAACAGAGGCCATGGACGGATTCCTGGGCTTGGGGGTCGGAGAGGAAAGTTCAGACGTGTTTATTATCAATTTGTAATTATTTGACTTCTGCTTTCACAGAGAAGCAGAAAGAGGCCCCCCTTTTAAAGGAAGATGTAATTCACTGCAAGTTCAAAACTATACCAAGCAGAAACAGCTGTGTCCACATGTTGCTTAAAAATTATTTTCAAAGTAGTGACACTGAAATTAAACTTCACGTTAGAAAGAAATCCACAGAGGAATGAGCACCAGGGTTTACTCCGGGCAGAGCAGCCTTTGATTCTCAAGAGCCGTGAGGTGGAGAGCGGGCTGGTGTGGCCTTGATGCCAGCGGCCCCTCAAAGGTGGGAGATCACGGTGGTTGGTGCAGGGCAGGGGGTTGGGTTCTCCCATTGACCACAGTGCCAGTCTGATGGCAAGGGGAAAGTCGATACATTTCTGAAAACTAGCTGGCATTCTCTTCACATTTGATGTCCTGAGAGTTAGGAGATTGGGTCATTTTTTTTTTTTTTCCTTAATTAGGATTAGTTAGTTTCCTCAGGCTCTGTACTGGATTTGCTGCTTGTATGAGAAGGCTGGTCTAATGTGCCCAAAGCAGTGGACTTGCGCCTCGTCTGCCTGCAGAAAGCTACCACCCACCCTGGGTCCTGTGGGACAGACAAGCTGCTGAGCAGAAATGCCCAGGATATGAGGTCAACTGTACCTTCCACACAGCGGCTCCACAGCCGCTTGTACTCTGTGGTTCTGCAGGCCCCGTGAGGACCAGCAGACTCGGGTGATGTCACATGTGGTTACTTAATGGATGGTAATTTGTAGGGTTTGCAGGGCGAGAGCTTCACATGATGCTTCAGGTCCAGCCTTTCTTTCCTTCTTTTAAAACTTACCAGCCTGCGGACTTAGTGTTTCCAGAAACACTAAAGCCCGTCTTCTCTATTCCTGCCCAGTGTGTTTGAGCTCCGCTGTCAGTAAATAATTGGCTCCATTTGGTGTTTGCAGACAGTCCAAGAGAGGAGGGAAACAGAGGCATGGGGACCTGGTTTCACAGGAAAACAGCCCAAACTTGTGAGAAACAGAGAAGAAAGTACTCCCAGGACACCTGCTCCAACAGAACGGGTCCTCGCTTTACCCGGTGCTGTTTGATGAGCAGCAACTTTGCTGAACAGAATCACTGAATTTTAACCACACGGGTTTTGTAGCTGATAAATGCATTGCGATCTCAAAGTTGATTCATGAATGGGTTGTTTGAAGGTCAAAGTTCATCTTCTTGTGGAAACGATGTCGTCAGCAGTGGCTCAAATGGGGGGGACCCTGCGTAACGCTTGGGGAGTGGAACTGGGCTTCAAGGGAGCCTGCCCTCTGTCTAACACCAGGCCGGAAGCTGACAAGGAGTGGGAAGGGGGGACCAGACCACAGTCCTGAGTCAGGCCCCCTCCGATTGCCCCCAGAGCAGATCCTGGGAACAGCCACCTGGGAAGGGGGTCATGAGGGGCTCCCTGGTGGCACTGATTTGGGATGGGTCTCACCTGAGTGGTTCCCTCTGTGGAGCGAGCACCTAAGGTGGGGCAGCTGTGGCCATGTCCCGGGCTCCTGGGAGAAGGGGCAGCATCTCTGAGCCCCTCTCTGCTCTTTCCTGTCCCTCCCCCTTCTCCCCTCCCCNTAAATGACTGGCATAATAGGAGGTACAGGGGCCACTTGCCTTATCTGAGTCAGGAAACTGTTGGACCTCATCTTGTGTGTCTGTCTCCTCAAGGATGCTATAAATGGAAGGCCAGTGGCAGATTAGGCAATTCTGTTTCAGGGAGGTAATTATTAGCTTTAAGAGAGAATCTGCAGGCTGAAGTCAAAAGGGAAGAGGTGCATGAATAGAAAGTATTTTAGTAATCTACACTTTTCTCACATTTCACTAATTTTCAGTGGCACTGGATGGGGCCATTCAGATGCTCAGACCATCTTTGGCTCTTCTGTTAGCTTGTTTGGGCTGGGGCTTGCATCATTATCCTCGGACTTGGTTCATTTAGTAAGTATTTCTTGGAATGTTACGTTATGTGCTGGGCATAGAAATAAATTGTCATTCCTGCCTTTAAGGAACCCAGTGTAGGAGAGTAAATGAACATATAAACAGATACAGTGCAGCGTGTATCAGAGACCACCTTAGCCCACAAGAAAATCAGCTTTACATCCTGAGTTAGGAGCTTTCTTAGGTAAGGGAATTAGGAGTTAGCTCTGTAAAGTGAGTAGGCCATTCTATGCAAGAGGAGTAGTCTGTGCAGAGGGACACAGGTGTCTGAGGGGTATGTCAGCTCATTGCAGCCAAACTATGTTTAACAAGGTGAAGCAGATGAGTCTGGCAAGGTGGGAAGGGCTAGATCATGGAAGATACTGTGGACTGTGCTTAGGAATATGGACTTTATCCCATAGTCAAGGAGGGATTCAAAGCTGGCTTGTGACATGGTAGTATTTGAGAAAGCTTGCTTCATTTTAGAGATGAGAGCAAATTGCTGTCCATGCTATNAGCCACTTTGTTCTCTGTATCTGTGAGTCGGCTTATTTGTTACAGTCACTAGTTTATTGTGTTTTTAAGATTCCACATTGAAGTGAAATCATGCAGTATTTGTCTTTCTTTGTCTGACTTTTTTCACTTAGCATCTATGTTGCTGGATTCCCCAAGTCCATCCATGTTGCTGCAAATGGCAAAATTTTATTCATTTTATGACTAAGTAGTATTCCATTATATATACACCACCTATTTGTCTAGTCATCTGTTGATGCACTTAGTTTGCTTCTATATCTTGGCTATTAATAGTAATGAGTAATAGCCAATATAAATAGGATATTTAATATGGGCTTCCCTGATAGTTCAGTTGGTAAGGAATCTGCCTGCATTGCAGGAGACTCCCGTTCGATTCCTGGGTTGGGAAAGACCCCCTGGAGAAGGGATAGGCTACACACTCTAGTATTCTAGGGCTTCCCCTGTGGCTCAGCTGGTAAAGAATCCACCTGCAATGTGGGAGACCTGGGTTCAATCCTTGGGTTGGGAAGATCCCATGGAGAAGGGAAAGGCTGCCCACTCCAGTATTCTGGCCTGGAGAATTCCATGGACTGTATAGTCCATGGTGTTGCAGAGTAGGACCCGACTGGGCGACTTTCACATAAAACATAAGCACATAATACGACAAGCTCATTTATCGTCCACAGCAAGCCTCTGTTGTAGATGCTGTTCTCATCTCCATTTTACAGATGAGGAAACTAAAGCTTAGAGGGGTTGTAACCAGCCTCGGGGCATTTATCTGCTGTGATGAAGCCAGGGCTGAAGGGGTTCTCCAGGTTCCAGACTGTATCTTGAACCAGTGGACTCTACTGCCCCCTAGTGGATCCCCTCACTGACACCAGGTCCCCAGCTTCGCTCCCTCCGGGTAAGAAGACATTTCACAGTCGCTATTTTATGCACTAATAACGCCTCTATTATTTTATGCACCCCACCAGCCATGTTACAGCAAGTGGCAGCAGTAGCTGAGTTTTGTTACACCCCTGAGGAGCATCCCTGGATTCTCACCTCCCAGGAGCAGCAGCCCTGGTGGCTTCCAAGGCTTGTGGCAAGATTATCATATGTCAGTTACAACAGCATTTCATTTCCTGCAGGAGCATCCCTGATAGATTTCAGGGCTTTCCTCGGCCTCTCTGGCTGTCCTGATCATTAGAATGAATGGTAAAGAAACTCCTGGACTTCTCTAACCCAACTACATGGGTGGTTTGGGGAGAAAATAACTCTCCCAGTTTCTCTCATGATCTGAGTCATCTGCTTGGCGTCGTGAGTGGGGGGTATCCGTCTCTTGAGAAGTGTCCTTTCCACACCACACGGGCCACTGTGGCTGCCTCCGGGGTTCCTGGCAGGTACGTCCAGGTGTACCAGCGGAGCCAGACCTCTTTTGTTGTTTGGTCCAGGATTCAGTGAGGTTCATGCATTGCACTGGGTTATCACGTTTGTTTAGTCTCTTTTAATCTAGAATAATCCTCCCTTTCGCCTTCTCGGTTATTATTTCTGTCACGTTGAACTTTTTGGAAGGGTGAGATGTTCTAGATTGTCCTCCAGGCTGAATCTGTCTCATAGTTTCTTCACCATTGGACTCAGATGACATGCTTCTGGCAAGCCTGTTTTGTAGATGATGTTTTATACTTCATATTGCCTCATGTTTGGAGGCACAAAGACCTCATCTGGGAAATGCACTCAACAAATATATATTAAGGGTCTATCATGTGCTGTGCTGAGCACTCTGCTATCCTGTGAAGACACAGGGGAGCTACTGATGATGACTGTGAGGTGAAGTCATAAGGAAAACAGAGGGCAGGTTGATCAAACAGGAAGAGGTTTAGCTACACTGAATAGAAAACTCACAGTAGCTGAGTAGCTGAACCAAATGGAGGCTTGGTTTTTCTCACGCATCTGCGAGACAGGAGACAAGCAGTCCAGAGCGGATGTGATCCCTCCACCATATTCAGGGGCTCTTTTCCTCTCTCTTTCTATCTGCCGTCTTTGTGGCGAGAGTTCCCACGGGTCCAAGATGGTGCCTGCCTCCCTAAACAATGTGATGCCCTTTCAGCCAGGAAGGAGAGAAGGGGCATGCCCACTGACTCCTTGCCACTGAAGGAGCTTTCCCCAAAGGGTACCCAGTGGTCTGCTCATGGCTCATTGGTTAGGATTGTGTCACGTGCTTGACCCAGTAGCCAAGATTGTCCGGAGAAGGTACCCGTTGGGAACATTGTCGTTGCTGTTGTTTAGTTGCTAAGTCATGTCTGACTCTTTTCGACCCACGGACTGTAGCCCGTCAGGCTCCACTGTCCATGAGATTTCTCAGGCAAGAATACTGGAATGGGTTGGGTTGCCATTTCCTTCTCCAGGGGATCTTCCCCACCCAAGGATCGAACCCACATCTTCTGCATTGGCAGTCGGATTCTTCGCCACCCTGCCAGCTGGGAAGCCCTCCATGCTGGCTTACAACAGTCAAAAAGACCAGCAGGCACTCTGCTTAGACAGTAAACTAATTGACATGTATTTAACTGAGTCTGAAGATATTGTCGTTCACACTGATTTTTCTTATACTGATAATGTGCTGTCACTGTGTTGTGTTGAAAACGGATGAGATCTAGATTTGTAACCCCAAGAGAGTCACATAACTTGTATTAATAGTAGGCTATGTTTTCAAAAGATCAAAGAATGTACCCAAATCGGGGCCTGGGAAGAATTAAGCCAAGTATTTGTACAGTATCTCTCTCGGAACGGTCCATGACCCACACACCAAGCAAAATATGAAGTGCCCCAACTTCAAAAACCCTGGCCTTTAATAATTTAGACCTGCAGCTTCACAGTACTTGACGTCTTGACACGGGCCATGCCACTGAGCTCAACCAGGTCAAGTGAAAACCCAGACGGGACACCTACCTGTGTCAGCGACCCCAGGACCCGCTGCCCGACGGCTGCATCTTCCTTTCCTCTAACCGGGCTCTATGTGCCCCGCGGGCCAGGGCCACTCACCAAGGCTTCTCTCCAAGCACCCTGGTCAGAGTCACCCAGCGGAGGCCCTGGATGACTCTTTTATCTTGCTCCAGCGAGGCCCCACTGTGGATCGGAGCAGAACTGTTCCCTTGACAAAAAAGCAGGAGATGGATACTATGCAGGCAATTAGCTTTCCCCCCCACCCCAGTCTGGGCCACAGCCAATCACCAAGTCCAAATCAGTGGCCCACCAGGGAATTCCAGCAATTAGCATTCTTTGCCAAGGAGGATAAGGCAGATTTTCAACAGCTGGAGAAACAGCTACACAGAAAATATATGAAAATTAAAATTTTCCTACCCACGTAAGAAAAAGTTGATTGTAGTCATGGTAACAAATACTCAACAGAATTAGTTTCACATTCTTTTAATTGATTCATGATGATGCCTGTAATGCAGCAGACCCTGGTTCAATCCCTGGGTCTGGAAGATCCCCTGGAGAAGGGAATGGGTACCCACTACAGTATTCTTGTCTGGAGAATCCCATGGACAAAGGAGCCTGATGGACTACAGTCCATAGGGTCACAAAGAGTCAGACACAACTGATCAACTAACACTTTTGCTCTCTCTCAATGATACCCTGTACAAGTTAATCAATCAGTTTAGTCCCTAGTTTATGAAAATCAGCCAATCAGCAATCGACTCACTTTAATACATATACCTCCCAATGCCAGCCAATCAACAACAGCTCGGTG
Source organism: Neotragus pygmaeus (assembly GCA_006410875.1). NCBI lineage: Eukaryota > Metazoa > Chordata > Mammalia > Artiodactyla > Bovidae > Neotragus > Neotragus pygmaeus. The sequence goes on from SJYV01029392.1 coordinate 16,058, forward strand.
GGCATCATGCTCCTACAGATGATGTCATCCTGCTTATGCCTCTGGAAGCTTCCCGATCCCTGATCTCCGTGCTTCCTAAAAACCCTATATAAACCAACCCTGTATTCTGCTCAGAGGTGTCAGTAGCACAGGCTGATAAAAAGGGTGGAGATATATATATATATATATATAT
>SJYV01029394.1:0-15618 GCA_006410875.1 Neotragus pygmaeus
AATAAGCAGAGTGACAATATACAGCCTTGACGTACTCCTTTTCCTGTTTGGAATCAGTCTGTTGTTCCATGTCCAGTTTTAACTGTTGCTTCTTAACTGGTTTTAACTATGTAAGCTCTACCAAACATTTAAAGAAGTGACACCAAGTCCCCACACTCTTATAGAAAATTGAAATGGAGGGAATCATTATAAACTTATTCTATAATGTCAATTTTACTTTGATACCTAAACCAGACAAAGTCATTACCATAAAATTGCACATTGATATTCTCAAACACACAGATAAAACATTCCAAAAATGTTAGCAAATAAAATTAGACAATATGTAAAATTGATAATATATCATGAGCAAGTAGAATGTGTGCCTGACATGCAAAATTGATTTAATATTTGAAAATCAATCAAAACAATTTGACATATTGATAGCTAAAAAGGAAAAACAATATGATTATCTCAATAAAACAAGGGGGAAAAGCAATTGAAAAAAGTCGACAGCCATTTCTGATTAAAAAAACTCTCAGAAAATCAGTGAATTTCCTTAGTATGATAGTGGGCATTTACAAAAATGACAAAATATATATGAGCATATGTAATGGTGAAAGACTGAATGCTTTCCCCAAATATCAGGAACAAGAAAAGGATCTTTGCTCTCACTCTTTCTACTCAGCATTTTAATGAAGGGCCTGCATAATGCAATAAAGCAAGAAGAAGAAAAAATAATAAAAGTCATCCAAATTGGAAAGAAATAGCTATAACTTTCCATATTTGCAAATTACATTTGTCTAATTGTCTATGTGGAAAATCTGATGAAACCTTCAAAGTTACTACTAGAACTCATATGTATGTTTAGTGATGTTGCTAATTACAAAATCAATGTTTCCAAATCAATTGTACTTTTGTATAAAACATAATAGGAATTTTAAAATGAAATATCATTTATAGTACATTAAAATATGAAATATTTAGGAATAAACTTGATAACAATGTGCAAAGCCTGTACACTAAGCATTACAAGAGAAATAATACATTTCTATTGGAATGATAAAAATTAAAAAGATTGACTATATCAAATGTTAACTTGGCAAGGATATAGTAGAACTAGAAATCTCATGGACAGTTGATTAGAGTACAAAATGGTGCAAACTCTTGGGAAAACAGCTTAGCAGTTTCTTTAAAACTGAATATATACATATACACACCTACCCTGTGATCCAGGGCTTCCCAGATGGTGCTGGTAAAGAACCCACCTGCCAATGAAGGAGATGAAAGAGACACGGGTTCGACCGCTGGGTGGGGAAAACCCCCTGGAGTAGGAAATGGCTACCTACTCCAGTATTCTTGCCTGGAAATTCCATGGATAGAGGAGTCTGGAGGGCTACAGTTCATGGGGATGCAAAGAGTTGGACACAACTGAGCACGCAAACACACTCCCACCATGCGATCCAGCCATTCCACTCCTGGGTATTTAACCAAGAGGAATGGAGCATATATCTATACAAAGACTTCTAAACAAATCTTCATAACAGCCTTATACATATCTCAAAACTGGAAGCAACTGGAAAAGGTATGGACAAACCGTAGTATGTCCATACGATGGAATACTATCAGCAATTAAGAGGAATGAAATGCTGATACCCAGGATGACATGGGTACAAAAATAATGAACCCAAAATAATTAAGCTGAGCGACAAAGCTGAAGAACCATAAGTGACATGATTCCATTTATATAAATCTCTAGAAAATTCACACTAATCCATAGTGACAGCAAGCAGATCAGTAACTGCTTAGTGTGGGGAGAGAGACAGAGAGAGAACACTGAGGAGCAGGAGGAATCTTTGCAGGATAATTGTTATGTTCGCTATCTTGATTGTACTGATGGCTTCACAGGGGTATGCATATGTCAAAACTTATCAAGCTGTATACTTTAAACAAGTATACTTTATCGTGTGTCAATTATGCCTCTATAAAGCCGTTTAAAAAGACAGGGAAAGAGAATGAGATGAAGCCTAAGTTAAGTCATTCAGCAAGATGGGCATAGATGAGAGTGTTTGCTGCTAAACTGCAAGGATTGGAAGGGAGTTGGGCAGAAAGCAAAAGATCTTCGTAAGGCATGAAATGAGTTTTCATGTTTTCCTAAGGACAAAAGAAAGCAATGGAACATTTTAAAGCGTGTGTATGTGTGTTCTCTCTGTAAAGTTAATTAATGCTTTCCTTTTTAATCTTTATCTGTTTCTTACCAAAGTAATCAAACTTCCCCCACCAAAATATATATATATATAAATAAAAATAAAAAACACCTTTTTCCAAGTACTTACATACTAAACACTCATCACAGTCCACCAGGTCTTCCTCATTTTGGACCATCTTCAGCCCCTCTGATCTCACCATAACAACTAATAAAGACTGACATGATGAATGGGTTCCTTAAATACTGTTATTTCCATGGATATTCATGAAAGATGGTCTCTTCATAATCCATTTTCAACAGAGACATCTAAATCAGTTTAGTTTTCCCCTGCCTCCCTATCTTCACTTCCCAGTGGAGAAAAAGACACATAGAGTTAAAAATTCCGCAGAGATTTTAAATCCTAAACTCTGTCATTTTTGCATAACCTTGGCTTGTCAAAATCTCTTGTTGAAACACAACTTTCTTAAATAGGAAAGAGACTAATAACACAGGTCTCATAGTGTATTGATTATAATAACCTTCAACATATGTAACATATGTAAAGCTCCCAGTAGAGAATCTTAAAACAGCATTGAGGTTAATTCCCTCTGGTCAACTCTCATCTCTTCTCATCTTCCTCTCTCTTAGTAATATTTCCACTAAATGAGACCCAAATAGCCCATTCTTTTCTCCAGTCACAAATTTAGCTGAGTGTAAATCCATAATCCATTCACAGGAAGCATTGTTTAAAATTTAAAAGATAAAATATAAAACAAAACTAAGACGGCCATTATGAAAAAGACAGACTCAGAACTGGCTTGGGTATGAGCCCTGACCTGGATTTTAATCAACACAGCCAGTGTTTTCAAGTCAGGGCCAAATTCTTGTGACACATAATACAAAATTTATGAAATTACTGAAACTGATTTATAAACTGATAAAGGATAATATAACCATACGGAGCTGGTTGCAAAATAACTAGAGGGCAAAATTGAAGTTTTATTAAAATGACCTCAGTCGTTTTTATCTCATACCTGTGCTAGATAAATAGTCATTTTTGTAGGATCCATAAACACCAAGTAACTCCCACCCCATTTCTAATGCACAAAGTATCAGAGTTAGAAGAAAGTCATCCCAGGAAATAAAGCTCATATAAATGTGAATTCAATAAACTTTTAGTAAGTGCCTAGTCTATGCCAGGCTCTGGAAAAGAGAGACATCAAAAACACATTTACTATCAGGGGGCCCTCAGTATATTGGAGAAGGCAAACCTGTCAACCAAAAGAGGGGTAAGGTATAGGGTATTGATAAAGAGGTCAGAAGAAGCTTTACTGGAAAAGCAAATCACTGTGTACGCTCCAGAATAGTACATTTGTCTGATCTCAGGATTCATCCTTTCATTCATTCAATCACTCAGCAAATATTGAGTTTCTGCTATCCACCAGGCATAGTGCTGGGCCTAATTTTCTTTTTTTGTCTATTGAATTGGCACACTACATGTTTATTCTTCTTTTGCTTCCAACCAAACCAAGTTCCTGGAGGACACAAACTCTGTCTTCCCATCAATAAACTACTTAACATTTATTGTTCATGATTTGCTGAAACAATATAAGATCAATGTTTATTGATTGGCTTTGTTAGAAGAAAAAGAAAATATAAAGGAACCTCTGGAGATGGCAAGAGAAAATGCTTTTCACATTTTGCCAGAGATGGTCTTTGAGACCTCCCTACCATTCTTCTTTGCAAGGAAGGCAAGTGCTTCATTGCTGGGATTCTCCTGCAAGGAATATGGCTTTTGCATATCTTCAACATGCACTCTTCTACCCAAATTCCCTGTTAAGCATTTTAGAGTCTAGCATTGGGAACAGAGTGGGGGTTGGGTAGAACCCAGTGCCATATGAGGTTAAGACTGTAATAGCAATATCACATGATTTAAATTCTCACTTCAGGAAGAGTCTTCATGCTGTGAGCCTGGCCATACCAGTGACCTTTTGCACATCCTGGCATCTATCACAATAAAAAATCACAGAATTAGAAGAAATGGATCATTGTTAGAAATCCAGTACTGTGGTTTTGTATGAATCATAAATATAAATCATAAATCCAGGCAAGAATAGTGGAGTGGGTTGCCATGCTCTCCTCCAGGGGATCTTCCCAACCCAGGGATCAAACCCGCATCTCTGGTGTCTCCTACATTGGCAGGCGGGTTCCTTACCACTAGTGCCACCTGGGAAGTCATTCTTTATTTATTGTTTATTATTATTCAAATTTTTATTGCTTTTTTATTTTTATTGAAATAAGTTTTTTCCAAAAATGGATTTTCTATCATTACTATGAGAAGTAATAGAATAGTGGTTGAGACTGACATATACACGACCATGTACAAAATAGATAACTAAAGAGAACCTATTGTATAGTACAGGGAGCTCTACTCAGTACTCCGTGGTGACCTAAAAGGGGAGGAAATCCAGAAAGGAGGGCACATATATATATATATATATATATGTATAGCTGACTCACTTTGCTGTATAGTAGATACTAACATCATTATAAAGCAACTAAACTACAGTAAAATTCTTTTAAAAAACAACCATCTTCGGGAGACTCTTGAATGAAGTTTAAGAGATCTCTGGGATAACATCGAGCGTGCCAAACTTCGCATTATAGGGGTCTCCATAAGGAGAAAAGAGGGTGAAAGGAGTCGAAAATGTATTTAATGAAATCATGGCTAAAAAGTTCTTACCCTAAAGAAGGAAACAGATTTCTAGGTGCAGGAAGTGTGTGCTTGCATGCTCAGTTATGTCCAACTCTTTTGCGACCCCCATGTATTGTAGCCCACGAGGCTCCTCTGTCCAGATGTCCCAAGCAAGAATACTGGGATGTGTTACCATTCCCTTCTCCAGGGGATCGTCCCAATTCAGGAATTGAAGCCGTGTCTCCTACACGGCAGGCAGGTTTTACCATATGCGCCAGCAGGTTGCAAGAAGCACAGAGGGTCCAAAACAAGATGAACCCAAATAGACTTACATCAAGAAATTTCATCATTAAGACGGCTAAAGTTAAAGAGAGGATTCTAAAAGCAAAAACAGAAAAAGAGTCAGTTAGAAGGAAATCCCCATAAGGCTATCAGCTAATTTCTCTACAGGTCAAAAGGGAGGAGCAAGCAATATTTAAAGTGCCGACAGGGAAAAAACCCGCATCTTAGGATCCTCTTCCCAGCAAGATTATCACTAGAATTGAAAAAGAGATAAAGAACTTTCCAGACAAGCAGAAACTAAAAGTGTCCATCAATAATAAACTGATCCTGAAAGAAATGTCAAAAGGTCTTCTCTAAGTAGGTTGAGGATTAACCACTTAAGCTAGTACAGCGATTAACAGAGCCCATTGTTGTTATTGTTGTTTAGTCAGTAAGTAATTTCCAACTCTTCTGCTGACCCATGAACTGTAGCCCACCAGGATTCTCTGTCCATGAGATTTCCCAGGCAAGAATACTGGCATGGGCTACCATTTCCTTTTCCAGGAGATCTTCCTGCCCCAGGGATCGAACCCCTGTCTCCTGCATTGGCAAGTAGATTCTTTACCACTGAGCCAGAAAAGCCCATACTGGGTTTGCATCCCATCTCCATCGCTCTTTAGCTGTACGACATCAATTAACTATTTTCCTTGCTTCAGTTTCTCATCTGGAAAAGGATGTAACAATAGCACCCAACTCATAGGCTTGCCCTGGGGATTAATGAGATCAAAACGTGGTAAACATGGTGGTGCCTGTGTGGATTAAATATTCAAGAACTGCTGGCTACTTTTATCATCAGGACATAAACTATCTTCTGTAAACCAAAGGCAAGCCTATCAGTCAATACTAGGAAAACAAGGCATTATTCTTAAATCCTGGCCGTGTAGCGCTGCTCTGAGGCTACAGGCCTCAGGCTTACTCTCTTTTTGCTGAAAGACAGTATTGGTGAGTGTTCAAGGGTAGTCAAGAGTAGCACCAAACTGAGACTTTTTCTTCGGTGTGATCAGGAGGATGAAAGGTGATTGAAAGGAAAGTACATTTTGTACATGATCCAAGAGGATTTAATTTTTTTTGCCTAGGCACATCCTGAAAACCAAATGCTGCCAGCTGGACATGAACTCCATGTTCAGAAAGACATATTACGAAGTGCTTGAGTGTACACCTGCAAATGGGCATCCTTGCCTCTTCACGAGTCCAAGTTCTGCTCTGGGATAAAACTGTCACTGCCGTGTCTCCATCCCAAGAGGGGTTGACAACTGCTGGGTAAGTATTCTGTACCGCATACGCCCTTAAAATAAAGGATGGCATCTTAGACACCGGTTCTCCTCCACTCTTGACTCAGATTCACAAAGGTGTTTGTGTGTGTGTGTATTAAATTGGTTCAGTTGTGTTCGACTCTTTGCAACCCTATGAAATGAAACCTGCCAGGATCCTCTGTCCCTCGGAGCTTACAAGCAAGAATACTGGAGTGGGTTGCCATGCCCTCCTCCAGGGGATCTTCCTGACCCCTGAATCGAACCCACATCTCTTAAGTCTCCTGCATTGGCAAGCACATTCTTTACCACTAGTGCCACCCGGGAAGCCCCACCTAGGAGGTGGCCCTTATTAAAGATAGAAAAAGCCGTGATGTGGGGAGGGGAGAAGCCACCCATGACGACAAGAATGCATCTGGAGGGTCAGGGTCAGCCAGGAAGGAGGCCTGCTCTGAAGGGAATCAGACTGTTGAAATACACAGGCAAACAGAGCCAGTTGTCCAATTTAAGATATGATAATGGGTGTTGGGATGCTAATGCTTCCTGCCAGCGCATGCTTTATCCAGGAGATCATGGGAGGAAGTATCGGCTAGAACTGGAAAGGCCTCAGGCTGAAGCTGTCATCAAGTCTGGAATCAACAACAGCTGACATTCCAAGGATCCACAGAGGACTGGAGAATTGGATGGAAAGAGATCCTAGCAACTGGCTGTGAGCAAGAGGCATTCACTTTTCTCTTGCTCTTCTCATTCATTCATTAAAAGCAAAGCAAACAAAACATGTTGTGTACCTACTATATAGATAGCTCTTTTTCACCACAGTAGACCCTGTATAGATGAAAATGTTTGTGTCTCTAAATGTGTTACAGTTCAGTAAGGGACACCTGTACAAGTAACTATGGTCCAAGATATAAAATAAACTAATTAGCGATAAGTTATAAAGGAATTTACAAAAAGGAGATGTCATTTACAACTATGGGATCCGTGTCTTTAAGGATGACGAGACTCAGACGTTTAATGCTAGGAAAAAAGACACAAGAAGCAGAGAAGGGCATGCAAGCCAACATGTGTGGGAAATACAGGCATTTTCTAGGAACAGTGGGTAGTTAAATAAAGCTAGATCGGCAGAGAGCTTAAAGAACTGGGTGCAGTGAGGTGGGGCCAATTAATAGAGAGTTCTTGAATGACAAAAGAAGCGGTTTCAGTTTGTTGGCGTTGTTTGGTCACTAAGTCATGTCTGACTCTTTGCGACTGTAGCCTGCCAGGCCCCTCTGTCCAGGCAAGAAAACTGGAGTGGGTTGTGATTTCCTTCTGCAGGGCATCTTCCTAACCCAGTGATCGAACTGGTAAAAAATGCATCTTTTTCTAAATCCTGCTTAGGAGTACAGGCTGGAAGACAGCCAAGGAGTCTTAGAGGTTTCCTTGACCATGTGTCCTGTAGTCCACCATCGCCCCCAACTCCAGACACATGCTTAACTGTGCAGTATGGATTCACTGCCTCTCCATCGCCTGCAGCCCATGCACACTCATGCTTTTGGAGGTGATGCGATCTCCTGCTGGAAAACTGGAAGCCAGGTAAAGCTCTGGGTGCTTCCGTTATTTGATTGAGAGGGCCAAGGCACTTTCCCCCACAGCCAGAAGGTGGGAGCTTGGGGAGATGAGCAGAGGGAAGGGAAAGTCCATCTTAGAGCCTGAGATTCCCCAGTCCCTGCTGGCCAGACTCACGGCTCTGCAGCTAAACATCACAGTGCCTGTTTTTCTCTTCTCTCCTTCTTTGCCCAGACCCACATGACAAGCACTGCAATGAAACGCCCCCTTGCCTGGTGACAAAACCATAGCAGCAGCTGCGGCCCGCTCTTCAGTGAGGTAATGAGGATCCATTTCCATTTTATCACTTCTGTCCTGTCTGCTTTCTCCCCTCTGCATTATTGTATTATCATGGCTGAAATTGATTGCCGTAACCGAGAAGGCAACTAAATCCCATCCTTTTACCCTCCCTCCCTCCAGCTCCCTGGAGCCCTTTCCTCTCAACCTTGTCTCTCTTTGCTCAACATCCTTCCCCCGGCCACCTCCTCCTGCTGTGGTATGTTAACAGGAGAGAAAAATTCATCTGAAGCAATTTATGAGGTGACTCAGCAATCTATGTTCTCCTAGCTTCCCGGCCAGGCTGAAGGCAAAAAGCAGCCACTGATCTGGGTGCTTCATGATGAGACAGTGTCGGGTACCAGTCTAGCAAACTGCTTCCTGGAAGGGAGGGGGCTCTGAGAAGGCTCTGATTCAGAGCTGCAAAGAAGATGCCTGATGAAGCAATCTGTAGGTGGTTTTTGGAAAGGCGAAAGAAAAGAGGAGGAAAAGTTGTAGCTATTGTGTGAGGCGCCATCCTGTTGTGTTTTATTGTCTGTGTTTTATTGTCTGCCCTGGACAAATTGACTTTTGGAGGTGCTGTTTATGGCAAGACTCGGGATTCCCACTGAGCCTCGGCTTCTCTAAGTCAGTTTCTTCCTGTGTTTTGAGCATCGCCTCTGGGTATGCACTGTGAGCTAGAAGAGGCTAGGGACGGAGGGGTGATTGGGGAAAAAAGCATATTACATGCAGACGTAAGTAGGTTTATGAGTTTAAGAGCATCCTTCTCAGAGAGAGAGAAGGAGGGAGGGAAAACTTGAAGAAATGATAAAATGAAAGGTGTTAGTGTGTCACCAGCAGATAAGATTCATTTGTTTGCTGTTTAGTGGCTCAAGCATGTCTGAGTCATTGTGACCCCATGGACTGTGGCACACCAGGCTCCTCTGTCCGTGTGATTTCCCAAGCAGGAATACTGGAGTGGGTTGCCATTTCCTTCAGGGGAGCTTCCCAACTCAAAGATCAAACCTGTGCCTCCTGCATTGGCAGGCAGATTGTTTACCACTGAGCCACCAGGGAAGCCCCCACACTCACTGGTATTTAATGCTTGGTATGTTTGGTGAGCTTGAGACACCAATTCAGATCTTCCTGGGCACAATCTCCTTAGTATTTCCATTCCACCAACACTAGTTGGATGCATGGCAGTTGCAGAAGCAGCTCTCATTCCAGTTGGTTTACTCAGAGATGTTTGCTTGTACTCACTCATGCTAATAAGACCTGGGCTCTGAGAACATGGTGAAATTTTTAAATTGTAAACTACATAAAAAATACTCTTAATTTTCCAATCTAGGATAAGAAGAATGAGCAAAAATTATTTCTATCTGGCATGGTAAAGTTTAGAAATAAATCTCCAAAATTAGGGTTTGCTTTTAACAACAACCGCCATGTTTTTGCCTGTGTATGTTCGACTCTTTGTAGTCCCATGGACTGTAGCCCACCACCTCCTCCACCCATGGGATTTTCCGGGCAAGAATACTGGAGTAAGTTGCTTTTTCCTACTCAAGGGATCAAACCCATGTCTCTTGTGTCTCCTGCACTGGCAGACAGGTTTCTTACCACTAGTGCCACCTGGGATGCCCAGGGTTTGCTTTTAAATCTCTCCATTTGGGGACTTCCCTAGCAGTTCAGCGGTAACACCTTTGTGCTTCCAACACAGGGGATACTGGTTCAATCCCTCTTCAGGGAACTAAGACCCCACATATCATTTGGCAAAGCCAAATAAACAAATACATCTCTCCTTATTGCCACTTGAGAAAATTAACATTATCTTTTTTTTTTTTTTTTCCAAAAGTAAACCAGTCTAAATAGACCTTGATTGGGTTAAGGATATTTTAGCAGGCATATGCATGTTCAGCAGGATTTGTCTTGTGAAACTTAAACTCATTAATCTTTTTGTATCCCCAGTATGGATTAGATGAGACTTCACAAAACCCTGGGGTGTTGGTTTCCATGCAGCCGAATGTCGCACTGCATTTGACCATGGNGGCATATGCATGTTCAGCAGGACTTGTCTTGTGAAACTTAAACTCATTAATCTTTTTGTATCCCCAGTATGGATTAGATGAGACTTCACAAAACCCTGGGGTGTTGGTTTCCATGCAGCCGAATGTCGCACTGCATTTGACCATGGAACCCAGACTGCCTCCAGAGCTGCTAAAACTGCCTAGCTCACCACTTCTTTACTTCCTCTTGCCCGCCTGACCTTTCACAGATTGTCTTTTTCTTCTGGGCTTCCCTGATGGCTCAGTAATAAAGAATCTGCCTGACAATGCAGGAGATGAGGGTTCGATTCCTGGGTTGAGAAGATCCCCTGGAGAAAGAAATGGCAACCCACTCCAGTATTCCTGCCTGGGAAATCCCCAGGTCAGAGGAGGCTGGTGGGCTACAGTCTATGGGGTCACAAAAGAGTTGGACTCGACTTAGCAACTAAACAACAATTTTTCTTCTATTAGGGGATCCAGTTTGCATAAGTGCTAAGAATGATGTGGATCTTGGATAACTAAAGAAGTCGGTGTTTGAAACTCGCAAACTCTGTAGCTCAGACTCCAGCTCCCTCCTTGCCTCTGTGCCACAGGCCCCTCTTTACTTGGATGGTCCTTGCCCCTAGGAGCCCCTGGACATTGCATCTTGCTTGAATCCCTGATTTTCCATGGCTCTCCAACCAGGTTCTGAATCTGCTCCATTCCTAGACAGACCTGCCTTCCTATTGCTCCGTATCCTGCTTCTCTCAGCCCTAGCTTCCGCCTCATCGGTCTGATATTAGCTCCCATCCAGTTCTATGGAACTTCTGGGCTTGCAGTAGAATGGAGATTTTGGCTGCTTTCCGTACTTCTTTCCTGGCCTGCCAAAATAAATATCGGTTGAGTGAGGGGACACATGATTGAACAAATGGCCCCACCTCGGACGATCCCCTTACCTTAGCCTCTATGTCTGATTTCAGATGTCGCTCCAGGGCCTGGGAAACTTGCCCATTGAGAGTCAGCTGGACCCTGGATGACTGTGGAGTCTCCTCTGTCCCTGTTGGGAGAACTTTAGAACTTTGTTCATCAATACGTTTCCTGTATCTTGGAAGCCTGAGCTTCTGAATTCAGCCTTGGAGAATGAGAAACCATTGTGTTTTTTGATTGGCAGAAAGCAGGAAAAGGAAGATTTTAATGTTTCTGAACTTCATAAATCTGGCCCCATTCTACTCAATTCAATGAAACCTGTTGCAGATGTATTTTGTGGAACTACTAAAAGTTGCTGCTCTGGCCCCTAAGCCATCAAGAGATCCCCAGGACTCTGTGGCTAGGGTGAAGCTCATAAGAGAAGATGAGAAAGAACGATCAAAGGAGATTGGTGGGTTCAGTAAGAGGAAGTTACTGGCATCCTGCAGTCCTGGGTTTGAACCCTGGGGAAGAGGGCAGCTTAGGATGAGATGGTTGGATGGCATCATCAACTCAATGGACATGAATCTGAGCAAACTCCAGGAGATAGTGAAGGACAGGGAAGCCCAGCATGCCATAGTCCATTGGATGGCAAAAAGTTGGACATGACTTAGCGACTGAACAACAACTTTCCACTTTTAGCTATGTGAGATTTGGGATAATTTGTCAAATCTTTCTGAGGACATATTTTCTCATCTGAGTATGGTGATGCTAATTCCTTGTCCTAGCCTCCTTGTGTGAGAATTAAATAGCCTGGCACATGAGAAAATGTCTAGCATAATGCCTGGCATTCAAACCATATTCCTTCTCTTCTGATAACTTCCAGAACTGTTATATCTTGTTCTCCAGAACCAAAGATACCTACAAACTCTCTTTGGGTCAAAACTTCTGATATTGAGCTTTCTTTTCTCTAAGTCTTTAAAACTCATATGCCAAAATCATAGAATCCAGCTTCTGTCACCTACATGGTCTCCTAGGCACTGGCATCAGGAGCTCTGCCATTCTGACTGCGATATAACTTTTCAGTTAAGAAAGTCTATTTTTTAAAAAATCCCAATGCATCTGGCAAGTTCAAGTTTATTGCTCAAAAAACTCCAAGAAACTTGGCTTAAAGGGAGAATTTCTTTCTAATTCAAGCTATGCTAGAGTCCTATATCCAAAAAAGCTTGATCCCAAATTCTAGACATTGGGATATATAACGGGACCATGTATCAAATATAGGATTCCAAGTCTGGCTGCCAAATTCCCCGACACACTGCAGCTTTTCACAGTTCCTCAATTCTTAGGGAAGATTTCACCAACTGGAGCACTCAGTTGGAGGAGGGTACATGGAATCAGACCTCATGCTATGGTTCCAGTGAGACGTCATATCCAACATGTCACCAGTGACACATCCAGAGCAGATGAAGTGGGCTCTGACTATGCCAAAACTACTTCGAGGGACCTCAAACCTGGCTTGTTGTCTTCAGCACTTTGTCTAGAGGTCATGACTCTTGTCCTTCACTTTGGATCCACTCTGATTCAAGCTCTCTTTGAGTCTAGGTTCCATCATTCCTATTAAGGTGACCTCTATTGACACTGAAGCTTCCCTGGTGGCTCAGATGGTAACGAATCCACCTATCATGCAGGAGACACAGGTTTGATCCCTGGGTTAGGAAGATCCCCTGGAGGAGGAAATGGCAACCAACTCCAGTACTCTTGCCTGGATAATTCCCTGGACAGAGGAGCCTGGTGGGCTACAGTCCATGGGGGGTGGCGGGGGGTGCAGTCACAGAATTGGACACGACTGAGCTACTAACACACACTCTTAGCATTGATACAAGATTTTCTTAACATATTCTCTTGGGAATTTTTCTTAATCCCATAAGCCTCTCATATTACATTCACTTGCATTATCTTTGACCTCTTTCTGCAAACCATCTTTTTTGCAACAGACCCCAAGTTCCAGTTCAAATATTTTCTTTTCTGTGAGGCCTTGCCTATGCCTCCGGGTCAACTGAAGTGTTCTCATAGCAGTCTTTCAAAGCTTGTGCTGACCAGAGTACTTTATAATTTAGATGTTTCCATGTTTCCATCTGTCACTGCACTGGGAACTCTTCCTAGTATTTTCAGTATCAGATGGGTGCATAGCTGGACACAGAAGTTGACTGAATGAATAAGTAAACAGTGTAACCACCTATTATATTTATTTTCATCTGTTCTCAACCAGTTGCTGGGATGGTAGGCTATATGCTACACTAGGGGAACCCAATCTCACAGTAAACTGGTTATGACAAACTTTAGTCACTAAGATACTGTTTCTCAAACTTTAGTGTGTATCAGAATAACCTCAAGGGTTTGTTGAAGCACAAATTTCTAGGCTCCAGCTCTAGAGTCTCCAATTGAAGAGGTCTAGAGTGGGACCGAAGAATTTGCTTTTTTAACAAATTCCCTGGGGTGGCATGCTGATGCCACTTGTCCTGAACCATCTTCTAGGAATCTCTGCTCTAAAATGTTTTTGGACATGCAATCACCCTTGGCAGTGCCTCACCTACTAATATGTTATAAGGCTATTTGATTTTCCAGGGTCTTTTTTTTTTTTTTTAAATAAGTCTCCCACTCCATTTGGTTGGCATAGTGACCACTACTGGATTGGGAACATGAGCCTGGAGAATTCTACCCAGACATTCATGCCAAACTTGGGAAACCTCACTTGAAGTTGAAGGGATAAGAAAAAAAAAAAAAAAAAGATGCCCCATTACCTTGAGAATGGAACATGGTATAGAAAATAATGGAAGAAGAAAAGAAAAGAAAGAAGGAAATAAGGGAGAAAAAGGAAGGAGGAAAGAAAGAAAAATTAAAGAAAAACAACATTTTGCCAACAAAGATCCATATAGTCAAAGCTATAGTTTTTTGCAGTAGTCATGTGCAGATGTGAGAGTTGGACCATAAAGAAGGCTGAGCACCAAAGAACTGATGCTTTCAAATTTTTGTGGTGCTACAGAAGAGTAGCACCTTGGACTGAGAGTCCCTTGGACTGCAAGGAGATAAAACCAGTCAGCCTTAAAGGAAATCAACCCTGAATATTCATAGGAAGAACTGATACTAAAGCTCCACTAATTTGGCCACTTGATGTGAAGAGGAGAGTCATTGGAAAAGACCCTGATGCTGGGAAAGATAGAAGGCAGGAGGAGGAGATGGCAGAGGATGAGATGGTTGGAATCACCGACTTGATGGACATGAGTTTGAGCAAGCTCTGGGAGATAGTGAATGAGAGAGAAGCCTGGAGTACTGTAGTCCATGGGGTCACAAAGAGTTGGACATGACTGAGAGACTGAACAACAATATATGATTTGCTTCTTCTAGCTTCCCTTTCAAATCAGTATGATTTTGAAAAACAATCACAACATCCTCAAGGACTAAGACTCTGCATCATAAATTTTCCAAATACAGAAAAAGTTATTTCTGTTTATGGTTTCAGACAGCAGATGAGTTCAAAACTTAACTGCTCATGCCACATCCGTTTATATAGCTACAAGGCCAGTGAGCAAGAAGCGGACCAATAAAAGCCAAAAACCATGAATTAATGCTAAAGATACAGGGATAAATTAGGGTGAGATACAATCTGCAACAAAAGAGAAGTTTACAGAAATGTTTCCAATAGGGAAATGCTTTAAAATGTAGTTAAAGGCCCAAAACATGTATTCAGTCAGTTCAGTTCAGTCACTCAGTCAAGTAAGACTCCTTGCAATGCCATGGACTGCAGCAAGCCAGGCCTCCCTGTCCATTGCCAACTCCCAGACTTGACTCAGACTCATGTCCATTGAGTCGGTGATGCCATCCAAACATCTCATCCTCTGACATCCCCTTTCCTCCCACCTTCAATCTTTCCCAGCATCAGGGTCTTTTCCAATGAGTTAGTTCTTCCCATCAGGTGACCAAAGTATTGGAGTTTCAGCTTCAACATCAGTCCTTCCAGTGAATATTCAGGACTGATTTCCCTTAGGATTGACTGGTTGGATCTCCTTGCAGTCCAAGGGACCCTCAAGAGTCTTCTCCAACACCACAGTTCAAAAGCAGCAATCTTTGATGCTCAGCTTTCTATATATCCCAACTCTAACATCCATACATGACTACTAGAAAAACCATAGCTTTGACTAGATGGACCTTTGTTGGCAAAGTAATGTCTCTGCTTTTTAATATGTTGCCTAGGTTCATCATAGCTTTTCTTCCAAGGAGCAAGCATCTTTTATTTTCACGGGTGCAGTCACCATCTGCAGTGATTTTGGAGCCCAAGAAAATAAAATCTGTCACTGTTTCCCCATCTATTTGCCTTGATGTGATGGGACCAGATGTCATGATCTTAGTTTTCTGAATGTTGAG
>SJYV01029395.1:0-12494 GCA_006410875.1 Neotragus pygmaeus
TATCAGGCTCCTCCGTCCATGGGATTTTCCAGGCAAGAGTGCTGGAGTGGATTGCTATTTCCTTCTCCAATTTTTTAAAAGTATGTAATTATTTTTAATTTTATTACTTACTAGCTGGTTGTTGTGATTCTTCTTTGTTCATTTCGTCCTTTTGTTCCTTTTCTTGTGGTTTCATGATTTTCTTTAGTGGTATGCTTGCATTCCTTTCTCTCTAGCTTTTATGATCATGTCTTGAATTGTGATCATCATGGGCCTCATATATATTACCTATTACTGTATCTATTTGTTTTTAAATGATAGTCACTTAAGTTTAAAAATATTCTAAAAGATCAGTATTTGTTATTCCACTTCCATCTAATCTGTGTTTTTAATGTCATATTTATCTTCATATTTATTCTTTCACTGTTCATTCTAATTATATTTGATTTTACAATTCTGTTGTCTTAATCTTTGTTCTAACTTATGTAAGTAATTGGTCCTCAAACTTTACTGTGTATTTACCTTTACTACTGAGATTTTTTCTTTTCTTGCAGATTCTTATTTGAATAGTCATTTATTTTCTATTTAGAGAAGATCTTTAACATTTCTTTTAGTTAGGTTTAGTATTGGTATGCTTTCCTGGTGGCTCAGATGATAAAGAATCTGCCTGCAGTATAGGAGGTCAGAATTTGATTCCTGGGTTGGGAAGATCCCCTGGAGAAGGGATTGACAACATGCTCCAGTATTCTTGTTTGGAGAATTCCATGGATAGAGTAATCTAATGGGCTACAGTTCATGGGGTTGCAAAGAGCTGGACAAATTGTGCGAATAACACTTTTAATTTCAGTATTGGTGTACTCTTTTAATTTTTGCTTGTGTGAGAAGTTCTTCATCTCTTCTTCTATTCTAACTAGTAATCTTGTTGGGAGAGTACCCCAGGTTGCTTATCCTTTTAGTGCTTTGCATAAATTGTGCTATTTATTCTGACCTGCTAATTTTCTGTAGAAAAATCTGCTGATAACTTTATGTAGGTTCCCTTCTATATGACTTTTTGTTTTTCTCCTACTGAATTTAGAATTCTCTCTTTAACTTTTCCATTTTAATTATTACATGTCTTGATATGGGTCTGTTTGGGTTCATCTTTTTTCTTATACCTTGATATCTGTTTTCTTCTTTAGGTATGGAAAGTTTTCAGCCATAATTTCTTCAATACATTTTCCTTCTTACATTTTGACCTACTTCTATGTCTGTTCTCCTTCTGGGACCCCTATAACATGAGTCTTGTGAAACTTCATGATATCACAGAAGTCTCTTAAACTGTTTTCCCTTTTAAAATTGGTTTTTCTTTTTGCTGTTCTGATCGAATGATTTTGATTATTCTGTCTTCTAGATCACCTGTGCATNTGAAACTTCATGATATCACAGAAGTCTCTTAAACTGTTTTCCCTTTTAAAATTGGTTTTTCTTTTTGCTGTTCTGATCGAATGATTTTGATTATTCTGTCTTCTAGATCACCTGTGCATTCTTCTATATCACCTAATTTGCCATTAATCCATTCTACGGTGTTTTTAATTTCAGTTATTGTATTCTTCAGTTGACTAGTTCTTTTTTTTAAAATATATTTTCTAGTTCTTTGTTAAAATTCACACTGTTTTCATCTACTATTTTCCCTAATTCAGTTAGCATTCTTTTAACAAAAGCCTTTAAGTCTTTCTTAGATTGTTTATTCCCCCCGCCTTTTTTTTGTTTTTCAGGTGCTTTCTTCCACTTTTTCAGTTGAGATAAATTCTTCTGTTTTCTCATTTTGCTTAACTTTCTTTGTCCCTTGGAAATTAGATTAAACAATTTCCTATTCTGTTCTTGAAAAGTAGTACTTATATGGAGGTGTCTCTATACAGTCTGCATGTACCCAGTCACTTTGGTGAGAGAGCTGGATTTGACATGAACATAGGTCATGTCTTTCTTTAGTTTGTCCTGGCAGGTATCCCGTTATTAGGAAGTAGGGCTGGAGGAGGAGATAAGGCTGGAGCAAGGTGTGAGCTCGGACTTTATTTCCACTCAGTGCTCTTCACCATCCTACTGGGATGAGAGTAGGTCCCTAGTTAAAAAGGTCCCTAGTTGGGGTAGGTCCCCGGAGCAGTAGTTTGAGGATCGGTTCTGAGCTGGCTCTGTTTCCTTAAGTGTCTGATCTCCCCTTTTTTGACACCAGCACTCTTGGCCTAAAAGGGAACAGTTTCTCGAGGAAGAAGAGTCTGTGCAGGCTCTTGCTGAGTGCTACATCAAGAGCTCTGGCAATCTGGTCACAGAGAAGAGTTTAGGGCTCCTTATGTGTTAAGTGCTGTTAATGCCTGCTGCTGCTGTGCTTAGCTGTCCCTTTGGGGCTATTTGCTACTGTGTCTCTCAGACAAGGTTGTTCCCTGTTCTTTTAGTGCTCTTTCCATTGCAGAACTGCAAAAAGTATGTGGGGCTGGAGCAATTTCTCAGCTTAGGCTGGGCATGCTGAGGCGGGCTCAGGAAACCAGCTACCTGCAGTTTCAGTGCACCTGTCCACCCCACTTAAGAATAAGCAGGCATTCACAAGCTTGTCCTAAGCAAAGTCTGTGCTTTCCACTGCCATCCTGGTAGTCTCACCACCCCTCCAACCAGCCAAGGGGCTTGTCTTCCCTGTGTTAGACACCAGGACTGGAGTTCCTGATATATGCTTTGAACCACCCACTCCCAGGGAGGGTCTCCATGTAATCTCCCTTCTCCCTGAGTCATCTCCCTAGGGCACAGGTCTTGACCTAATCACTTATCTTCCCTTCCTACTTGTTTTTTTCAGCCTTCATTATACTGGAATCTTTCCATTAGTTTCTTGATAGTTTTCTGTGACAGTTATTCCATATGCATATGTATTTTTGTTGTGTTTGTGGGAAAGGCGAGATTGAGTTCTCCTCCTACTCCACCATTTTGATCTCTTTCCTAAATATTTTATTTCTTTAATTCAAATAGGCAAAACTGGTATTTTATATTGTGAGATATACATTAGAAAATACATAACTAATTATCATAAGTATATTTCCTTAAAAATTCATTTATTCTTTAATAATTTAGACCTTCACCATAGTCCGGAATTTCCCTCATAGCTCAGTTGGTAAAGGATCTGCTTGCAATGCAGGAGACCCCAGTTCGATTCCTGGGTCAGGAAAATCCCCTGGAGAAGGCACAGGTTACCCACTCCACTATTCTTGGACTTCCCTTGTGGCTCAGCTGGTAAAGACTGACTGCAATGCGGGAGACGTGGGGTTGATCCCTGGGTTGGGAAGATCCCCTGGAGAAGGGAAAGGCTACCCACTCCAATATTCTGGCCTGGAGAAGTCCATGGAGTCCCAGAGAGTCAGACAGGACTGAGAAACTTTCACTCACCATAGTCTAAATTACAGAGTGCCTAGTAGGTGCCAGATATTTTATCAGAATATTAAAATTAGTATACTACTATAGAAATGATTTAATTTTTAAAATAGATCATGTAAAAGTTATGGGATCAATCTATATATAAGCAAAAAAATATAATCTTATTCAAAATTTCCTGTCATTTTTCTAATTACTGGCTACGATCTATATAACTAAGGCCAAGAAAAAGTAAGTAGCAGCTGTAAATTGTTGCTTTGTTCATGATGCATTTTTTTCTAAAGTGATGCTGTGCTTTGCTAAGTTGCTTTAGTTGTGTCTGATCATGTGAAACCCCATGAACTAAGTCCACCAAGCTCCTCTGTCCATGAGATTTTCCAAGTAAGAATACTGGAGTGGGTTGCCATGCCATCCTGTAGGGGAATTTCCTCACCCAAGAACTGAACTCATATCTCTATGTCTCCTGCATTGTGAGGTGGGTTATTAACCACTAGTGCCACCTGAGAAGCTTCCTAAAGTAGTACCTTGAATAGTGGCTTTCTATGTAGAATAACTGTATAAAAGCCTGAAATTATTTGTCAGATAATTTGCAAAATAGTTGCAATTTTATGTTGGAAAGAGTGACTTCTAAAGTAATTTGTGTAGGGAAATTATACAGTAATATGTATCATGTTCAATATCAATAGAATACAATGTCTTTGGAAAATTGGATAAATCATTTTACACATCTGTCTACATGGGATCATGCATATGGGTCTGAAAAAGAGGAGCAAATTTAAAAACATCTCTTGAGTCCACATGGAGGCGAAAAACAATCTCCCCTGCAGGACTGTTTGGCTGAATTTCTTGTAGTGGAAACAGTCAAATGCCTCAGAAAGGTACTGAATTCTGTTTACAATTTAAAATTTAAAAAAAGGAACACGACTTTGTTTCTCAAATCAGGAGGATTATAATTTGCCAGATATGAGTTGGAATCTGAGCCTGTGCAATCTCAATTACCAGATTCATTCTTAAACTATGTTCAAAAAGGATCTACCGTTGCTGAGTCTGAAACATGACTTCAGGAACCTTGAATGTTTTTAATTAAGAAATGTTTTTTGAAATCAGTTTAGTTTGAGAAAGTGATTGTACATGCATCCTCAGTTGTGTCTGATTCTTTTATGACCCCATGGACTGCGGCCCACCAGGCTTCTCTGTCCATGGGATTTTCCAAGCAAGAATACTGGAGTGGGTTGCAATTCCCTTCTCCAGGGGATCTTCCCAACTCAGGGACTGAACCCTAGTCTCCTGTGTCTTTTGCATTAGTAGGTGGATTTTTTTTTAAACCACTGAGCCATCTGGGAAGCCCAAGAAATTCATTATGGCTTTGTTAAATGAATATTTTATAACATCATACATTTTGGAAGCATTGGTGATTTTGGAAGGTTACCTAACTTGGAAAATGAAGCAGTTTATAATGATCTTGGTGCTATGCTAGTACTTTCAATTTTTCAGTTTCCAGATAAATGATACTATGTTTCCTGGAAATGCTACAATTGATTATAAATGTATTCTATCTAGACAAAGTGTATGATCTGCATCTCAAGAAACTTGATACAGTTGTCAAAGAAATGTCCCTTAGAATGAGTAAAATTCTGTCACGCTCTGATTAACGTAAGGGTGTGACAAGTGTATTCTTAAATTTATAAACATATTGATAAGAAAATTATTTCTAATGTTTGTGACTATGGAAATCTTAACAAATGCAGAAAAGTAATGAGGTCAGTTAAAACTACCTATAACCCTAACTCCTGCTTTAATATTTGTTGACTCTGTATTTCATCATAAGTTTACATAGTAATTCATTTCTCTATTCTTATATACTCTTCACTTGGCTTATTTCCAATTTTAATTAATTATAATAACAGTGTAAGAAAACTACTGTATAATAATGTTTAATTATGTAACTAATTAATAAAATATATGATTTTTAAAACAAAAATTCATTTACCAGGGAGATGTGAAATTTTATAAAGTAATGGAACTGAAACAGTGTAAAGCTTAGTTTCTGATAATATTTTAAGAGATCAAATTAAATTTAAACTTATCAGGTTTAATTATTGAATGAAAAAGTATTAAATTATTTTCTGATTTCATTGAGTTTTGAATGATAATGTTTATGCAAGTTGGTTTTATTATGGATCAGTGATTTAAAAAGCTTTAGTTCTTAATCTAAGTTAATGGAACATTTTCTGATATAGTCATATTGTCTCCCACATATTAAGTGACCTCCATTTTCCTAGATGAATTGCTTTTAAGATTGTTGAGGGATGGAAAATGACTTTGGGAGAGTGATTCTGTAAACCAGCTGTGGCTTTTCATAGACAGTAGTATACTTGTTCACATCCCATAACCACTCATCTCTTTTCATAGAGCTCATGTAGAGATTTATCAACATTATGACAACTCAGATGGGACTAGAAGCCATGAAGAGTCACATTAGAGAATTTAGAAAAAAAGTTAAATGTTAACTCATCCTATTTTAATATTTTATTCATGTATTTTTGAAGAATCTACACCTAGTCATAATAATAATTTAGTAGCCTTTGTTCCAGATGCACACACACACAAATAGTATGGTAGGTATTGTAAAGCTTAGGTCACAAACTAAAACTCACATATCATATGCTGCTGCTGCTGCTAAGTTGCTTCAGTCGTGTCTGACTCTGTGCGACCCCATAGACGGCAGCCCACCAGGCTCCCCCATCCATGCGATTATATTTTTTAAAATCATTTTTCTATTACTATTTCAAATGCTCATTCTTTTCCATGGTAAAAACTTCATGTCAAACAGTGAGGATTCTAAGTTTTTGACTGGGGTAAACCCCACTGAACTTTGCAACCAAGGTTTTAGGAAAGACATTAAGAAGAAGAATGAGAAAGATTAATTAAATATGTACAAGGAAGAGTAAACACTAGGAAAGAATTAAAGGAAGCAGGCACTTTCTGATCTGTAGGTTAGTCCTATCTGTATTCCCCTGCTCTATCCAAAGAGTATAATAAGGTTCTTGCTTATTATTTGGGGCTTCCCTGGTGGCTCAGAGGTTAAAGCGTCTGCCTGGAATGCGGGAGACGTGGGTTCGATCCCTGGGTTGGGAAGATCCCCTGGAGAAGGAAATGGCACCCCACTCCAGTACTCTTACCTGAAGAATCCCATGGAGGGAAGAGCCTGGTAGGCTACAATCCGTTGGGTCGCAAAGAGTCGGACAGGACTGAGTGATTTAAGCAGGCACTTTCTGATCCTGTTGGTTAGTCCTGTCTGTATTCCCGTTGCTCTATCCAAAGAGTATAATAAGGTTCTTGCCTATTATATATGGTTTGCTGTGCCATAGCCAAGCTTGGATACATAAGAAAACATTTACCTGCTTCCACAATATATAGGATTTTTTCAGGGCTGACTTAGACCTTGATGCTGTGAAACAAGTCTCTTCTTCCTTCCTTCTCCTCCTTCTCCTCCCCCTCCTCTCTCTCTTCCTCTTCCTCCTTCTCCTCCATCTTTGCAGTGCTCAAAGAGGAAAGAATCTGGGATCCTGCAACTTTTGGATCTCTAAATGTATCTAAGAATTTATATCATTCTTTTGGATTCTCATTCTAAACACTGAACAAGAAAACTTATAATATGTGCATTTTTGTAATGGTTGTAACATGCCAAAAAAATATGCCACTTCAAATCCATTGGTCAACTGTTATAGTTTCCTGAAAAAATATTGATGCAAATATACTGAAAATGTATTTTACTTAGGTATCTTATAACTTCTTGTTTATCCCTTATAGCAGAAATTCCACCCCCTGCCCCAATCTGGTCTGACGATCTGAGGTGGAGCTGATGTAATAATAATAGAAATAAAGTGCAAAATAAAATGTAATATACTTGAATCATTCTGAAACCATCACCATCCGAGTCTATGGAAAAATTGTCTTCCATGAAACCTGTCCGTGCTACCTTAAGAATTGCATTATAGTTTTACAATATAAAGTAAAAGTATTGGAAAGAAGAAATTTTCCATGCTAAGGTTTCCATTATCATCTTTAAAAATTCCTAAAAATAGGCTTTGTGTTTTATCTGTGATTCTCTAAGTACCTAGGAGTAAATCAGCATGATCTAGGGATCTGATAATTATTAAAATTTAAAATTGAGAAAATTAATAAAATTAGAAATTAAAATTGTTAAGCACTACCCCATACCTAGCGCAAAAGAAATTCAGGGGGCAGGGCCCAGAAACTTAAGAATCGTACCAGATGATTCCAATGGAGCTAATGTTTGAGAATCCACTATATTACTTTTTCTTTTTCTGTATGTATAACTATGCTTTTCTGTTTGTCTTCTATCTGGACATAAAGAAAAATAATTTGGAAAAATAATTTGTTTATGCACCATTATCAAGAGAAGAGACATTTGATAAGTTGATTTAACAGATAAAATTCTAATTAATATTATGACATAGCTTAAAATGGATGCTTCTGTACCTTCATGCCTTTATTTTCTACTGCATTTTTGAATTTTCTTTTTCATATGTCAGCTTTTATCCTTTTTTCTGATCACATTCCTTGAATTTTTCTTACACTTTGGCAGCACTCGAAGCCTGTGTATAAGGAGAGGGTTTCTTTGTTTTTGCCCAGCCAAATGATACTACTTAGTGACCTGGCACAATGGATTTCCCACAAGGAAATAAGTATTTGGACAGTCATGAAAAAGGAAGCAGCTTGCATTTTCTTAATATCTAAGGATCACTATCATAAGTATTATTTATCACTGCATCTATAATATTTTTTATTATCCAATACAAATATGATACCAGAATGCTTGACTTTTTTGATTTACTATTTTTCTCATTAATTGTTGTTCTGTAATGATTAATTTCTCTGTGCTTACACATATGTGACACACATGCATGCACACGCATTACTATTTCTAAAATAAGTCAGGATAAGATCACCAAGTAACTAAATTTGTTATCATTTTATATGGTAAAAATAAATTCTCAATGGGATCTGGAGTGACTGTGCCATAAATAAATTAACTGAGGTTTGATGCATGCTGACTCTGTCATATTCTTTAATGGAACAGTTTCACTGAGACAGTGTTTTGAAAGGTGTTGAAAACCTTGCTTTGCTAACTTGACACTGGGGTCCTAATGCAAGGACCAGGTGGTAGTGTTGCTCAGTCTCTATCTAGCTCTGAGACCCCATGGACTACAGCACTCCAGGGTCCTCTGTCCCCAGGTGGTACTGAACAAATGAAAACAAATGTACAATGATACCTAGATAAACACTTTGAATTATAATGGAAGCACAGTAAACATTTAGTATTTTTTGAATTAATAAATGAAAGTAAAAGTTGATGACAATAAGATGCTTTGTGAACTGATAGAACTGAATCCATTGAATGAGAACTACCTGAAGTTTATTACATTTAATTTAAGCATGAAAACACACACTATTAAGGATAATGACCATTAAAATTATGACCTAAATCATCTCCCACAGTGGGCAGATTAAAAACAATAAAACAAAACCCCAAATCATTGATTGTGTGACTAAGGGGTTAATTCTGTTTGGGTCGAGATTTATTTTATGATAGGATTTGTCCTTGTAACCAAACAAAGATTATATCAGTATAAGAATTTATATTTTTCACTACTGAAAAATTAAATATACAGCAAAGAAATTATAAATATGAATTTTATAATTTAAAATGGTCTTAAATTAGTAGTTACTCTAAATCTTTCCTGCAGCAAGTCAGTGTGTAAATATACACAATTCCAGATTTAAAGGATATTTTTTTATGGATCATCTATCTTGCTTAATCATAACCTATCAGTAGTGAAAGTAATTCATTTTTAAACCTTTATTTTTATTTTTAAGATCTATTTGCATACCTACTAATGTGTGTTTTCAGAGAATCTTTCTGCATGTACCTTTAGTTATTTATTTCTGTGGATTGTGGTCTTATTCCAGTCTATCCTTCTTGCAATCTATTCTATACCAGTCCAAATTTACATATTTTCCAACAAAATATTTGATATTCTCTATTCTGACTACTCCTTCCTTTTTATTGTATTCTTTCCTTTGATATAATTCTCTCTAATGTCTTGATGTGTGTCTAATGTCTAATGAACTGTTCTGTGTTCTCCTGAGAGAGAAGAGTGACAATGATTAGGAAATAATCTCAAAATTATTTCTTCTTTAGATTGAAATGCAAGCACTAAAATCACTAAATTTTAACAGAAAATAGAAAGGGCGTATTTCTGCTTAACCTTTTCACACTTAATGAGAATCTTGCCATATAATTATATAATTATACTTGTTTGTGTGTGTGAGTGTGTGCATGTGTCTGTGTGTGTATATAAAATATTTTTCCACATTTGGAAAAGATTTTTTAAATCTCAAAAGCCAAATTACCCTGTGTTCTTATTCATTTTTTCACAGCATATGGTCTTCTTGTAAGCTCAGTGAAAAGGACTCCACGATTGAGTATGTTTACATAACACTGCTTATTTTATCTTGTCTTTGAGGATTAGAATCCACAATCACATAATAAAAGCTATAAGAAAATCTGTAGTAAATAAATAGATTTAAACTTTGTATTCTACATTTTTTATTTTTTTAATTAATTAATTTATTTTTTAAATTTTACTTTACAATACTCTATTGACTTTGCCATACATCGACATGAATCCACCACAGGTGTACACAAGCTCCCAATCCTGAATCCCCCTCCTACCTCCCACCCCACAACATCTCTCTGGATCATCCCCGTACACCAGCCCCAAGCATCCTGCATCCTGCATCGAACATAGACTGGCGCCTCGTTTCTTACATAATGGTATATATGCTTCAATGCCATTCTCCCAAATCATCCCACCCTCTCCTATTCCCTCAGAGGCCAAAAGTCCGTTCTCTATGTTTGTGTCTCTTTTGTTGTCTCACATACACGGTCTTCATTACTATCTTTCTAAATTCCATATATATGTGTCAGTATATTGTATTAGTGTTTTTCTTTCTGGCTTACTTCACACTGTATAATAAATTTTCAGTGTTTTTTTGTTTTATTGATCGGAATACGTCTCAAATTATCCAAATTCAGTGCACCAAACAGTTGATTCAGAAAAAAAAAAACACATACACACACATAAACATATATTATAGTTTCTCTTTGTCCTTCAAATCAGAGAACTTCAAAAAACTGTGTCTTGTTGTTAGGTAACAAGGTGATAACATCTCATTATACCACACAAAAATATAAGAATGTATGTAATTCTAAGACAGAGATATAAAGGCAGCAAAAATAAAACATGCAGTAGGTTTTCACAAGTGGAAAATAAATATCACAAAGATTTTTCCAAGATTTTTACTTTTATTTTTTAATATAAATTTATTTATATTAATTGGAGGTTAATTATTTTATAATATTGTATTGGTTTTGCCATACATCAACATGAATCCCGGAGAAGGCAATGGCAACCCACTTCAGTATTCTTGCTTGGAAAATCCCATGGACGGAGGAGCCTGGAAGGCTGCAGTCCATGGGGTCGCTGATGGCCGGACACGACTGAGTGACTTCACTTTCACTTTTCACTTTCATGCATTGGAGAAGGAATTGGCAACCCACTCCAGTGTTCTTGCCTAGAGAATCCCAGGGATGGCAGAGCCTGGTGGGCTGCCATCTATGGGGTCACACAGAGTCAGACACGACTGAAGTGACTTAGCAGCAGCAGCAACATAAATCCGCCATGGAGAAAAGGGAACCCTCTTACATTGTCGGTGGGAATGCAAACTAGATTGTTACTTTTGGTTACAGTGTAACAAATGGAAACAACCTCATATAAGATCCAGATATAGTACTGCTTTCAAGTAAACTTTAGCCTTTAACTTGATATTAATTAATATTTTCAAAAATTGACTGATAGAATTGTGGGTGTATGGAGAGAGATGTGGAGGAGAAACATATTTCAAAGGAAATAAATTCTTAAATGTATTATCTCATTCTGGAGTTTACTAATAAATCATCCCAAAATATGCATCTGAAGAAAACTATTAATTGTCTCTGCCTTATGTTAGTAATTCATTCTCTGTTTTCTCCCAGTGGAATGTAAGCTCCATCAGAGCAGATCATTTTTTTTTTTGTTTGTTTTATTCATAACCATATCCCCAGTGCCTAGACTACTTGTGGCAGATAAATTGCTCGCAACAATTGTTGAATCAATAAATTATTGTTATAAAGTAATAACAATGTATTGTTGACAAGTCTTTAAAATTTTTGACCTATATGACTCTTCCTATTCAGTTTCTCACAAGTAGCTTGTGGACTTAGAGTTGCATCTCTGAAACTATGGTTTGAAATCATCAGCATGAAATCACCAATTTTTTTTTTTTAATGCCTACTTTTGTATCTTATTCCACACCTAGTAAATCAGGCTCTTTCATGCTCAGGTCCAGGAATATGAAAAAAGTACCCATAGTGTTTCTTAGGCAAAACATAAATAAATGTATAAAGAACTACAGGCTCTGGCAACTTAACAAGACTTAGAGGAATGACACTCAAGAGCTTTTCTCCTACCTTTTGAGTGAACTAGATTCCCTTGTAGCCAAAACAAGCTTTTAGAGTAATGAAAGGACAATGATAGGCACTTTGGCCACACTTCAGTTCAGTTGATCAGTCATGTCTGACTCTTTGCGACCCCATGAATTGCAGCACCCCAGGCCTCCCTGTTAATCACTATCTCTCAGAGTTCACTCAGTCTCACGTCCATCAAGTCCGTGATGCCATCCAGCCATCTCATCCTTGGTCATCCCCTTCTCCTCCTGCCCCCAATCCCTCCCAGCATCAGAGTCTTTTCCAATGAGTCAACTCTTCTCATGAGGTGGCCAAAGTACTGGAGTTTCAGCTTTAGCATCATTCCTTCCAAAGAAATCCCAGGGCGATCTCCTTCAGAATGGACTGGCTGGATGTCCTTGCAGTCCAAGGGACTCTCAAGAGTCTTCTCCAACACCACAGTTCAAAAGCATCAGTTTTTTGGCACTCAGCCTTCTTCACAGTCCAACTCTCACATCCATACATGACCACAGGAAAAACCATAGCCTTG
>SJYV01029397.1:0-11379 GCA_006410875.1 Neotragus pygmaeus
GCCTGGTGGGCTGCTGTCTCTGGGGTCGCACAGAGTCGGACACGACTGAAGCGACTCAGCAGCAGCAGCCACTACCCTTTCTTGCTACTGAAAAGTCCTTTGTTGTTCCCTTTCTCCATCTCTTTCAGTGTTTTTTCTTCCTGTGTATTCTGCTCTTTCACAGTGATTTGCCATGATTTGAGTGTTTTTTCATTAATTATTTTGATTATTTGGCCCTTTTTAATATGAAAACTCATGCCTGATTTCATTTCTGAGAAAATGTGTTTTATTTTCACTTAACTAATTCCTTCTGTTTCATTTTTTCCTGTTTTCTGTTCTGGAACTCTGCTTAGCTGAACAATACACCACTTAAATTGATCTTCTGATTTTCTTATCTTTCCTGCTACTGAGATCTTTGTTTTCAGATTTTTAGTTTCCAAAGTGTCATTCTTGTGTTTTTAATTGTTAAGAGAATATCTAGTCATTTCGTGGGTGCAGTGTCTTCTTGTTTGGCTCTGAAGATGTTAAATACAGTGGATTTTTAAAAACCTTTTTATTGTCCCTGTATTGTTTCTGTGGCCTCTGAGTTCCCTTTTTTAAATTTGTTTGTTTCAGACTGTTCTTACATGTTTGGAGAAGTTTGGCTGTCCACACACCATTAAGAGTGAGGCTCTAAAGCCTCTGATTGCAGGCTTGGTATGATGGGTTTGGTAACTGGCAGACCGTCTTTGAAGAATGATCTGGCAGTGAGCCAAGTTTTTCTTTGCGAGACTCTTAAAGGCAATGTGGGAAGGATTTTTCTTTAATGGGAATATTTGGTTTCTTCTATGACTACATCTCCTAAGAATACTTACGCTTTGGATAGATACAATTAATTTCCACTGTTCTGAGAGCATGAAAGAGAATGGAATCTGGAATGCCTATCATTCAGTATACAGACTTCATTTTAATCTTCAGCTTTCAGTTTCAACTCCCGACCCCCCAGGAGTTGGTCTGGTGACCTCAGATTAAATACTCCTTGTGAATAATAATTTTTTAACTTCTTCCCTATTCACAAGACTGGGTGTGTGTAGTGGAACTAGCCATAGAATAATATTAAGAATTTGGACTCTGTAGCCAGAAAGTTTGGGTTCAAATCTTGGTTCCAATGGTTACCAGCTATGTGACCTCGCTCAAGTTTCCTAAATCCTGTAGTTCATGACTCCATGCTAAAGGTGAACAGTGCAATGCCCAGGGAGGAAAAAGAGCATGTTGAGACTTTATTTCTCTTTAACCTGAATTATTGATTTTATATTTTTTAAATGATTTCTCTTGTACAACCAAACCAATGAAAGCACAAAGGAATACAATTGCACACATGATCTTTCTGCAAAGATGGTGTGGAGTTTCCCTCTGAAGTAAATCATTGTTCACAGAATTTGGCTAAAAGAAAAGGAAAAAGTGCCCAAACAAATAGCCCATTGAGAAATACACCATGACACGAGGATGATGCAATGGCAAATTGCAGCATGGAAGGAAGCCCTGAATGAAAATTTTGTGTTACAGAAGGATCAACAGCAGTCCGACACAATGGCAAGCAAACAATATTTATTTTGAAACCTCACTCGTTTTTCACATGCAGTATTTTTAACAAGTCGTTTGTTTCCAGTTCACCACTACACTCCGTACTTAGAATTATCCTGGTCAAGTCCTCAGCTGTTGAATTCCTTTTGCCTCTGGGAAAGGTGTGCCTGTGGGCTGCGGAGAACCTGACAGGGAAGCAGAGCGCCTCCCAGAGAGTGCAGGAGGGCAGAGATGCAGGCAGATCCTGGCCAAACCTCCCAACACCACAGTCCAAGGAGGAGACAGGCCTGGGGTCTGTCCCTCAATGAGCCTAGGCTGAGTGCTGAAACTGGCCCTAAACGCCTCGACCTAGAATCTCTCTTCTGCAGATTTTCTGGCTCAGAGCCATGGAAAATATGAAGGGTTTGAATGAAATCTGAAATATGAAATCAAATACATTCTAAAGCTCATTTGCCAATTTCTTTGTCACTAACTTAATTTTTTATTTATCTATGGTGATTAAAAAAACACAAAAATAGAGTGAGCATCTGCTGCTGCTAAGGCACTTCAGTCGTGTCCGACTCTGCAAACCCTTAGATGGCAGCCCACCAGGCTCCCCCATCCTTGAGATTCTCCAGGCAAGAACACTGGAGTGAAAGAAAGCATTTTAAATAGAACTTTGAAAAGGTGCTTGTAAAAGGATATTTTCCCATTTGTTTATAATATTGTTTTACCCACATTAGGGGGTTGGTTAAGTAAGTTATGCTACATCCATAAAACAGCATACTCTGCAACCATGCACTGAAAATTGGGCTTATCGAACCAAACAGTTCCATAAGGAACGTTATCCATGACATGTTGTTGGTAGGATGTGAAAGAAATGATAAATTACTGTGAATTATGTTGTTTTAATAAGCACTGTTTTAATAATATGTTTGACTAGAAAAGCATATAACATGATGCTATATTGTCTAGTAATCATTTCTCTGTGGTAGGATAATAGATGATGGTTGAATTTTTGCAAAGAACGTTTATTGCTTTTGAAACTAGAAAAAATGTATATGGCTAAAAAGTGACCAAAGGTTGGCAGTGGTAAACACAAAATTAGAAGAAAATGATCTTAATATACACTTAGTGGAGAATCATGATTGACTGAAATTAAAACCACAGAGAACTTCTTTGAAAGAACTTAAAATGTTTATTTTCCATTTTCTCAAATGAAACCAGTTTAATAGGCTTAAAGATATAAAAATAATATTTCTTAAATTACAAAGTCTACTGATATACAGTGGTTGATTCAATTGCATTGTTAAAAAAATCTTTAAACGGTATTCCCAAATTATTGGTTTTTCCAGTTCTAATCTAGCACTTACTCAAACTTCTTTAAAAGACTTTCATTTGATATAAATTCTGTGCACTGCAAGCACTTTGTTCTCTTCGAGAAATCAATCCACATTGAAGGGTGGAGAGGTTGCTATTTTGACATAGTTAGAGCCAATATTTCAGGCAGATTCTTAGAAGTGTGTCGTTGTGAGTGGCATGCTCAGAAAACAAACTCACACACTATAATATAAATTTAACATTTCTTGTTTGCTGTTTAAAATTACCCCTATACTTGTTATCTGGAAGGCAGTAGTCTTAGTAATTTACTCAAAGAAAAACTCTGTGGGACGTCCCTGGTGGTTCAGGGGTTAAGACTGAGCTGCAAGGGGTGTGGGTTTGATCCCTGCTCAGGGAACTAAGATCCCACATGCCTCTCAGAGTGGCCAAAAAAAAAAAAACCCTGTGTAATATTCTGTGCTATTACAATCTACCTTGGTGTATGAATTTGAATTTATTTTCATTTGACTATTTGAGGAAGCATTTTTTTATCTGTCATTCTTCTAATGTAATCCAAAACTTACAGATGTATATGTGTGTGTGTATGCTTAGTCGCTCAGTCATGCCCATCTCTTTGCAACCCCACAGACTATAGCCCGCCAGGCTCCTCTGTCCATGGAATTCTCCAGGCAAGAATACTGGAGTGGGTTGCTGTTTCCTCCTCCAGGGGATCTTCCCAACCCAGGGATCAAACCCAGGTTTCCTGCATTGCAGGCAGATTCTTTACTGTCTGAGCCACCAGGGAAGCTCCATAGATGTGTACAAATGTATATTTATTTATAGGGCATTTTACTAGAAAAGATAGCCCTAACTCATAAAGATGTTAATATTAATGAAGTCTCCTTATAATCCTCGGTCATAACAGTGACAAAAGCACCAACCTTGTGAAGCATTCGTCCAGCCTTCCAGACAGTCTGTAATGGATTTGAATTTCTGACTCCCAAATGTCTGCATGTGGCCGCTGTCCATGCCTGAATATGGTGCATGTGAACCACGTGCATTTCCCCTACAGCCTGGTGCTTTGCACAGAGGAGGCGCGTGTCTCTTCACAAAGGCATCCCCTCAGGCAGGCTCTAGCTTCATCTGCATCTCCAATACAGATGCGCATTTGTGTGACCGCGGAGGCATTAATGGTGCCGGCAGCTGGGATGTGGCTGGTATATTTCAATCCACCATGCAGCAAAATACGTGCTGAAGTGAATGGCTTGATTGGTGGTGCTAACACTGTTTGCCTTTTAATTAAAGTGGAGGTGGGGGAAGGTTGGGGGGAAGCAGAAGAAGAAAGAGGAGACAAAACAAGGTGTACTCAGGCCCAGTGATAAAGTAACTTTCATTCCCAGTGAAACAAGCAATTAAGCTACATAAAGCATTAATCTACATTAGTCACTGTTTCTGTTACCATCACTGAGGAGAAGTGAAAACACAGTTTTAAAATGCATGAGGAGGATTGAGCACTAGCAACAGCATGTTTAACAGGACCCCAGCTCAGTGAGGTGAAGGCTGGTGGTGGAAGAAGAGTGGGTTTGTGGGGAGTTAGTTGTAAAGCATCTGCGGGTGGTGTCTTTTCCTCAACCCAGCTATCCTCTGCAACAGCCACTAAACACAAGTTGGTCAGCGCCAGGCGTCTGCTTTTTGAGTGCTAAGCACATTCTTCCACAAGCTCAGTTGTAGGCAAGCTCTGGGGCTTTCCTTCCTTCTGGGAAATTTGATGGGAATCAGGGTGGGTCTGGGAAACATCTTCAGAGGCCCCACATATGAGGTACAGATTGAGCCCTACACAAGGGGCTAAGGCCAGCCAAGTCCTTCACCCTTGTTCATGGCCCTGAGAAAAGGGCACTTTTTCCTGATGGCTCAAAGAGAGCTACTGGTCAAAAACAGGCTGCTCTAACCAGCTCACGATGCTAGCTGTTGGCACTGGCTCTTTATCAATAGCCTAAGCAGACACTTGGCTAAGCCTGTTATTATCACTCATAACCAGCTCACGAAGTGGTCCCTACCATTAATAGCTTTTTATCAACGAGGAAACGAAGGTTTAGGAAAGGTAAGTGGCTTGTCCAAGATGGCCTGGCTAATAAGGGGTGTGGCTAGCTTTAGAATGGAGGCTGCTGGCTACCCAGACCATACCCAGCTTCTGGGAAGAGTCAGGGTTTTCTGTGCCCAGGTAGTCAAATATAAACCATCAGAGATATTTACCCTGTACATATCTGATATTTGATCTTGTTTTACATAGCTCTGTATCCCTCACAGTTCCTACCTCAATGCTTTTTGCATAGCAGAGTTTCAGTAAACATGCATTAAATTAATTAACAGAAAAAAGATGGTACATCTTGGTTCAGGGGTTGGAGACTGTGAGTTCTGCTTGTAAAATGTTTTTCTTTTGAACGGTTTCAAAGTCACGTAGAAAGTAAATTTCTTTCTACACAACATAGAAAGAATAGTATAATGAACCTACACCAATTCAAACCCAGTGTCGATACTTAGCAACATTTTGCCAGCCTTGTCCATTCCCTATCAACTTTTTGCTGTTTCAGTTTTTGCTGATAAAATTTTAAAATTAATTTATTTTTATTGCAGTATAATTGCTTTACAGAATTTTGCTGTTTTCTGTCACACCTCAACATGGATCAGCCATAATACATATATCCCCTCCCTTTTAAAATTCCCTCCCATCTTCCTCCCCATCCTACCCCTCTAGGTGGATACAGAACCCCTGTTTGAGTTTTGGTTTTTGCTGATATAGTTTAAAGTGAATCCCAGGTAGATCATTTCAATTATAAATGCTCAGTATAAATAACAAAGGCTTATAAAAACAACATCGTAATTACCATGTGATTATCATCCCTAATCACGTTAACGATAATATTTTAATATCGTCTAATACTTCAAACTGGTTGTCACAGAGGCTTTTCTTTGTTTTGGGCGGTGCCGGGTCTCGGTGGCTTTCTCTAGCTGCCGCGAGAGGTTCCTCTCCAGTCGTGGTCCGCGGCTTCTCTCTGCAGCGGCTTCTCTCTGCAGCGGCTTCTCTCTGCAGCGGCTTCTCTCTGCAGCGGCTTCTCTCTGCAGCGGCTTCTCTCTGCAGCGGCTTCTCTCTGCAGCGGCTTCTCTCGAGCAGAGCACGAACCCGAGGCGCACGGGCTTCAGTGGCTCAGCGCGCAGCCTCGGGAGCTGTGGCTCCCAGGCTCTGAGGTTGCCCTTTGGCTTGGGGAATCTTCTCGGACCAAGGATGGCACCCATGTCCCTTGCCCTGGCAAGTGGATTCTTATCCACTGGGCCACCAGGGAAGCCCACTAAAGCATTTTTTAATACTTGGTTTGTGGAGTCAGAATGGAACTCACCTGCATATTGCCTTCCGTAGTCTTGTATTTTTTGCTCTTATACCCCGACCTGTGCCTCTTAACTTTTTCTTTTTTCCTCTCTTCTTTTTTCCTTCTTTCCTTCCTCCCATTCCTCCTTCCCCTTCTTTCCCTCCTTCCTTCCCTTTTTCTTTTCTGTTTTCCCTTAGAAACCAGGGAATTTGTCCCATTACGGTGATTTTCTTTCTCTTTTTTTGTTTACCATATTGTGTGACATTCAAGACTTTAGTTTCCTGACTGCGGATAGAACCCACGCCTTATCCTCTGCAGTGAAAGTATGGAGTCTTAACCTGTGGGCCACTGAGGAACTCTCCTCATTCCAGCGTTTCTGTCTAAAGTGACGGCACTTGCTTTTGATACCTGTTTGTTTGGCTGCGTTGGGTCTGCACTGCGGTGCCCAGGCTCTTTTTGGGGTGCGTGGCTCCTCGTTGTGGCACCTGGGCTCAGTAGTTGAGACACGCTGGCCTGGTTGCCCCGAAGCATGTGGGATCTTAGTTCCCCAACCAGGAATTGAACCCCTGTCCCCTGCATTGGAAGGTAGATTCTTAACCACTGGACCGCCAGGAAAGTCCACCCATTTCAGTGATTTTTAACTGACTCTGAAAACACTTCCTAGAGGGTATTGATGGTGCCCAGTTGTCAGGAGTTTTTCACTCCCAGTATCTCTGGGACAGTGTCTCTGTTGATGGGATTCTGGGTTAGTTCATAATTGTTCCTTCAGCACACAGATATGTACTGGAGGGCTTCCATGTGGCCACCCTGTATCCAATGTGGGAGATACAGCAGCATCTCGGTGGGGCTACAGCTGGACGGGGACAGAAGGCAGAACACCCGTGGCTCCATCAAGTTCAAGGCCCTAAAAAAGGAATGGTGCTGCTGCTGCTAAGTCACTTCAGTCGTGTCTGACTCTGTGCGACCCCATAGACAGCTGTCCATCAGGCTCCCCCGTCCCTGGGATTCTCCAGGCAAGAACACTGGAGTGGGTTGCCATTTCCTTCTCCAATGCATGAAAGTGAAAAGTGAAAGTGAAGTCGCTCAGTCATGTCCAACTCTTCGAGACCCCATGGACTGCAGCCCACCAGGCTCCTCCATCCATGGGATTTTCCAGGCAAGAGTGCTGGAGTGGGGTGCCATTGCCTTCTCCAAAAAAGGAATGCAGATGACACATTCTCATGGTGGTCTCAGGAAAAACAGACCTGGAAGTGCCAGGTCACAGGTGTGAGCAGCCCACCACCCCTCTTTCCTCCACCTTCCAGCCCAGATTCCTGTTCTCCTCAAAGCTGGCCTGGGTGCCCTCTCTGCAGCTACAGCAGAAACTGCTGTAAGGATGGCTTCCTTCTCAGGGGAGACATTTGCACTCGCCATCTGCTCACCCACCGGGTGATTCTGAATCAGTGAAACTGCAGTTTGAAAATGTGACAGCGATTAGGCAGATGGTGGTCTTCCCGAAAGTGCAGGCAGTGCATTCCAGTTGTCAGAAAAATGACCCTCCCCCTCCATCCCTGTCATTTCCAGCTTCAGCCTGAGACCCAAGTTCAGTGGAGACAGACAGTGCCTAAGTGTCTCCTCGGCCTGTTGGGTTATCATTAGATGTGGGGCTTTCCTGGCTCATCAGCAGGATCCTCCAGGGTGTCCGAGGGAGGGAGTCCTTGTCAGCCTATTTATCAGGTCGCCAGCCTCCCTACAAGGTGGTAGCCAGCCCACTACCACTTTGATTCCTCAGGAACTATTTCCTGGGAACAGGGTGATTATTTTAGTAATATACCTACCTATACTTTTTAATACATTTCACTATTAAAAAATCCTATCTTTTCTTTATATAAAATGCAAGGAATTGACTGGTGCCTAAAGAATAAGCCCAGTGAAGGTGCAGAGAGCTCTGCTGTGCATCAGCAATGAAATGTCAGCAAGTGTGATTCTTGCTATAGAGACAGATACAGTGGAAATAAACCCTCAAGGACGAATAAACCATACCTCCTAAGTCAACCTTCTCAAATGCATTCAAAATATTGATTGCTGCTACATTCAAACAAAGCTCAGACAACTGTTTAATGGCCGATTACATCCAGGAGGCTTAAAGGATCCCCGTGCCCACCGCGTTGTCAAGTGCCTCTGCATGTGTTTCCAGTGCATTGAGTCCATTAGGCGGTTATTTGAAATGGTGTGCATAATAGGGTGATGATCTCTCTTGACACTCCGTCTGTGAGAATTTCTAACACTGCAATTACCATGGCCTCGCTGTGACCTGGACGGGCAGAACTCCTGGAAGCAGGATGGGAATAATGGGGGAAGGAGATGTGGGTAGATCTAGGGCATCACATTGGGAGGAGGTGGGGGTGAGTGGGTGCTGCTGTATTCAGGGATCTATAATATTTTTTTGTCCTCTGAGTCATTTTCTTTGGATGCATTACATCTGTAGAAAAAGAATCCAAAGATTTTCCCTCTTCTGTGTTTTCATCTTGCTTCTTCATGGTCCATGATGTCAGTTGAGGTTGTCAGTACAATGAAACCAAACTGATGGGATGGGAGAAGGTTATTTGGCTATTTCCCTGGATCTTTGAGGTGCACATCAAATCTGGGGCTGACCATTCCACACTTACTTAGCCTGCCTATGAGATTCACAGCAATTTTCCCAGCCCTGTGATCATCAGTGATTTAAAATTAGCCAATATTACCATGCTTCTGAGAGTTCTCAGAAACATGGTGGAGAGTTCTGACAAAACATGGTCCACTGGAGAAGGGAATGGCAAACCACTTCAGTATTCTTACAGTGAGAACCCCATAAACAGTATGAAAAGGCAAAAAGATAGGACACTGAGAGATGAACTCCACAGGTCAGTAGGTGCCCAGTATGCTACTGGAGATCAATGGAGAAATAACTCCAGAAAGAATAAAGAGATGGAGCCAAAGCAAAAACAATGCCCAGTTTTGGATGTGACTGGTGATAGAAGGTGGAGAAGGCAATGGCACCCCACTCCAGCACTCTTGCCTGGAAAATCCCATGGATGGAGGAGCCTGGTAGGCTGCAGTCCATGGGGTCTCGAAGAGTTGGACATGACTGAGCGACTTCCCTTTCACTTTTCACTTTCATGCATTGGAGAAGGAAATGGCAACCCACTCCAGTGTTCTTGCCTGGAGAATCCCAGGGACGGGGGAGCCTGGTGGGCTGCTGCCTATGGGGTTGCACAGAGTCGGACACGACTGAAGCGACTTAGCAGCAGCAGCAGGTGATGGAAAGAAAGTCCAATGCTGTAAAGAACCATATTACATAGGAACCAGGAACGTTAGGTCCATGATTCAACATAAATTGGAAGTGGTCAAACAGAACATTGACATTTTAGGAATCGGTGAACTAAAATGGACTAGAATGGGCAAATTTAACTTAGATGACCATTATTTCTACTACTGTGGGCAAGAATCCCTTAAAGAAATGGAGTAGCCCTCATAATCAACAAAGAGTCTGAAATGGAGTACTTGGGTGCAGTCTCAAAAATGACAGAATGATCTCTGTTTGTTTACAAGACAAACCATTAAATATCACATTAATCCAAGTCTATGCCCCAACCAGTAATGCTGAAGAAGCTGAACAGTTTTATGAAGACCTACAAGACCTTCTAGAACTAACACTCAAAAAAGATGTCCTTTCCATGATCATAGGGGACTGCAATGCAAAAGTAGGAAGTCAAGAGATACCTGGAGTAACAGGCAAATTTGGCCTTGGAGTACAGAATGAAGCAGGGCAAAGGCTAACAGAGTTTTACCAAGAGAACGCACTGGTCATAGCAAACACCCTCTTCCAACAACACAAGTGATGACTCTACACATGGATATCACCAATGGTCAATACCGAAATCAGATTGATTATATTCTTTGCGGCTGAAGATGGAGAATCTCTATAAAGTCAGCAAAAACAAGACTGGGAACTGATTGTGGCTGAGATTATGAACTCCTTCTTGCCAAATTCAGATTTAAATTGAAGAAAGTAGGGAAAACCGCTAGACCATTCAGGTATGACCTAAATCAAATCCCTTATGATTATACATTGGAAGTGAGAAATAGATTCAAGGGATTAGATCTGATAGACAGAGTGCGTGAAGAACTATGGGTGGAGGTTCGTGAGATTGTACAGGAGACAGAGATCAAGACCATCCCCAAGAAAAAGAAATGCAAAAAGGCAAAATGGTTGTCTGAGGAGGCCTTACAATTAGCTGAGAAAAGAAGAGAAGCTGAAAGCAAAGGAGAAAAGGAAAGATATAAGCATCTGAATGCAGAGTTCCAAAGAATAGCAAGGAGAGATAAGAAAGCCTTCCTCAGTGATCAGTGCAAAGAAATAGAGGAAAACAATAGAATGGGAAAGACTAGAGATCTCTTCAAGAAAATTAGAGATTCCAAGGGAACATTTCATGCAAAGATGGGCTCGATAAAGGACAGAAATCGTATGGACCTAANAACAAAATATGCAAAATTATTACACTGAAAATAATGTCTTTATTGATTAATATAAAAATATCTAAATAAATAGAAAGATACATCATATTCCTGGGCAGGAATTTTCATAGTTTTATCAGATCTCCCCAACTAATCTACCGATTAACTCTGATCAAAACTCAGTATATTTTTGTTTGGGTTTGGTTTTCTATATAACTTCACAAGTTAATTACAGAATTCCCATCAATATCAACAAGTCAGAAATATACAATAATTTTGAGGAATAAAAATGTACAAAGATGTGTTCTACTAGACATCAAGACTATATACCTTTGAGGTAAATAGATAAGGGTACAAAGCATAGGACAGAAGAGACCCATTAGGAACAGTTCCATGCATAAACAGAAATTTGATTTGTGATAAAAAATTATTATCATTTTGACATTTCTACTAAATCCCTTAGGATTATACAGAGAAAGTAAGAAATAGATACAAGGGGTTAGATCTGACACAGTGCCTGAAGAACTATGGACAGAGGTCCGTGACATTGTACAGGAGGCAGGGATCAAGACCATCCAGAAGAAAAAGAAATGCAAAAAGGCAAAATGGTTGTCTAAGAAGGCCTTAAAAATAGCTGTGAATAGAAGAGAAGTGAAAAGCAAAGGAGAAAAGGAAAGATATAAGCATCTGAATGCAG